>KV003555.1:0-14225 GCA_001598015.1 Dorcoceras hygrometricum | reverse complement strand
AGTGGATAAGACTCCATATGAGATATGGATGGGCAAACCACCCAAGTACTCATACATGAGGATTTGGGGATGTCCTGCTTACGTGAAGCAGACAGTGGGATATAAGATGTATACTAGATCCATCTTATGCTACTTCATTGGGTATCCAAAGAATTCCATTGGATACTACTTCTACTATCAAAACGAACAAAAGTATTTGTTTCTAGGAATGCCACCTTTATGGAAAGGTAATTTCTACTTGATAGAAAGGGCAAAATAGTAGAACTCGAAGAGGTTCGAGAACCAACTGAAGTACCAAGTGGAACTCCTACACCTCAAGAAAGGGCAAAATAGTAGAACTCGAAGAGGTTCGAGAACCAACTGAAGTACCAAGTGAAACTCCTACACCTCAAGAGCCGGTACCAGAAATGGTCGCACCTAGGAGATCCGAAAGGGTTCATAGGGCTCCTGAAAGATATAGTTTCCTCCTTGAAGATGATCAAAGTGATCAATTTGTTGGATGTGATCCAAGGACTTTCAAGGAGGCAATTTCCGATGCTGATTCTAATTTGTGGCTTGAAGCAATGAAGTCTGAGATTGACTCAATGCATGCGAACCAAGTTTGGACTCTTGTTAATCCTCCCGAAGGAATTGTTCCTATTGGGTGCAAATGGATATACAAGAGAAAACTTGGGCCTGATGGTAAGGTACTGACCTACAAGGCACGGCTGGTCGCGAAAGGTTACACTCAAAGGCAAGGTGTTGACTATGATGAAACCTTTTCACCAGTCGCAATGTTCAAGTCGATTAGAATCTTACTTGCCATAGCCGCATGTACGACTATGAGATATGGCAAATGGATGTGAAAACTGCGTTCCTTAATGGAAACATTAAGGAAGAGATCTATATGATGCAGCCTGAGTGTTTCACATCTGTGGGAAGTGAGCATAAGGTATTCAAACTTCAGAGATCGATCTACGGTCTCAAACAAGAATCGAGGAGTTGGAACCTGAGATTCGATGAAACAAATAAGGAATTTGGTTTCATCAAGAATCCCGAGGAGCCATGTGTATATAAGAAGGTAGTTAAAAGCGCTGTGACATTCCTTGTACTTTATGTTGATGACATTCTACTCATTGGGAATGATGTAGGAATGCTACAGTCAACTAAAGTATGGTTGTCTAGTAGATTCTCGATGAAGGACATGGGTGAATCATCCTATATTCATGGAATACAGATCTATCGGGATAGATCAAAACGGATACTCGGATTCACCCAAACCACCTACATCGATACCATACTTAAGAGGTTCTCTATGGAAGAGTCCAAGAGAGGACACCTACCTATGAGCCACGGGGTCACTCTATCTAAGTCTATGTGTCCAAAGACTGATGAGGAGATAGAGAGTATGACACTTGTGCCATATGCCTCGGCAATAGGTAGTATTATGTATGGCATTATCTCAACTAGACCGGATGTCACATATGCTCTGAGTGTCACGAGCCGCTACCAGGCCAACCCCGGCCAATTGCATTGGAAGGCTGTGAAGGATATTCTTAAGTACTTGCGAAGGACTAAGAATATGTTCATGGTCTATGGGGGTGGTAAACTGAAATTGGAAGGCTACACTGATTCTAGCTTCCAATGTGACATGGATGATTCAAAGTCTATCTCTGGATTTGTATTCATGCTCAATGGTGGTGCTATCTCTTGGAAGAGTTCCAAGCAAGACACCATCGCGGATTCAACCACTGAGGCTGAGTACATCGCAGCATCAGCTGCTGCTAAGGAAGCGGTTTGGATAAGGAATTTCATCCAAGAGTTGGGCGTCCTTCCTGATGGAGTTGGTCCAGTCCCGGTGTACTGCGACAACACGGGTGCCGTTGTGCAAGCAAAGGAGCCTAGGTCTCACCAAAGATCCAAACATATACTGAGGAAATACCACATAATCCGGGATATTGTGGCTAGAGGTGACTTAGCAGTTGAGAGAGTCGCCTCTGCGGACAACATTGCTGATCCACTTACGAAGCCCGTGCCAGGACCGTTGTTTGAAAAACATCGCAAAACAATGGGACTGCGTCTGATGAGTAGTTGGCTATAGGCAAGTGGGAGATTGTTAGAGTAGATGCCCAACTAGCCAACTTGTGGCGTGTGGGTTTTATTGACTCTTGTATATGACAATCTTTATTTATGAAATTCGTATTTATTTATGGCATTATTTATTTTCATTATGTTATAATGTTAACAATTATGTTGGATAAAGACCTAGAATGCACCATAGTGTATGTTAGATGTGATAGTGGATATGATGGCTATCATGAAACACATCTAATAGTCACTGTGTATTCTGAATTCGTTCCTAGTCGATTGGGCCGTCAAAATGAGGATAAGGCCGCCCGAGCTTGAGACTAGCATCTGCGATGTGAAGTACCATGTTTCATTGGTATGGAAAATTGTGATGTTCTGAGCATGCAGATGGATTGTCACCTGGTGATCTATCGAACTACCCTCGTTCGGACTTTCCAAGTGGTTACCATTTGTCGAGTGGATAAGTCCGAGGTCTTGGTTGTACTGATTAGTCCTCACTACTCGAAACGTCATTGAGACTCTACATGATAGGCGCCTCACTTGACCCGTTTACCGACTCCCTTTGGGGTCATTAGGTGGCGGGATTGGGTGAGGTCCCGATGCATGTAGTAGTCGATGCTTCGTTGTCAAGGATTCACCGCTCGCTCTCATGCGTGGATATCCTATGCTATCTGAGGGGATAATAGTGTATAAATCTCTAGCCAGAGTACTGGATGTGTTTTAGGTAAATGGGTTTACCTAGTTACACTCGCGATGTCATTATTTGATCTCCAAGATGTATGCATAGTTATCGGATCTTTAGCGACTCTCGATTTACCAATGGTCGTTGATCTGATCGGGATATATGTGTTGAAAGGACCGTACTATACGCTAACCACGACCAACTGGTTCTTGCAGGCACTATCAGTGATACCTAGGGGATCATGGGCCGATGTTTCTAGGCGCTTTACCATGATCCGATGGGCAAATCCGAAATTGTGATTTCGGAGTCACAATGGTTGTGGGCCCACGGCTAGCTGTATCCCTGAACCATTGAGGGTCACACAAGTACTAGATTCATGATTCTCGCACGGAAAGTGAGCTCAATGTGTTGAGCATAGGACGAGGATTTTAGGGAGTGCGACTTCCTAAAAGTCAACAGGGGTCAAATTGCGATTTCCCAAAGTTGAGGGGCTAAACTGTAATTTTGGACTAGGTAGTCTGTAAAAATTGTTTTCGCATCATAATATTCAGTTTTGGAAACTGAGTCGATCGGTCCGATCTGATCGTCGATCGGAATTGTGATGAAGCCACGGTGGTACGGTTGAAACGAATGTTCACATGGATCACGGCCCGCCCCAGGCCCATTGGACTAGTTGAAGCCCATCATTGGTCTACTTATGCTAGACCTAGGGCTACACATCAAACAACTCACCAACCCTAGACCTTGTGTGCCGCCGCCCCCTCCTCTCCCAAACCTCTCGGCCGCGCCTCCTCCCTTGCGCCGCCGTCGCGCCGCAACCTATTCTTCCTCACTACTCTCACGAGTCTGAGTACGAGCACTATACCGATCCTCATTCTGACCACCTGACTCCTGGAACTGCCCCCTACCTCTACCATGACGTCTAGGTGGCATCTACGAAAACACTCAACAGGATCAAGAAAAACAGAACAGATACGGCATAGATAGCATATAACACAAAAATATGCTGCACGTAGTCACATAGTCAAGCACATGCAACACACAACACTGTGCCTAGACTCGAGTGTGATCAAAGAAAGTGAGCTTATCCCAGCTTAAGCTCTGATACCAAAAATGTCAGGCCTCGTGCTCTAAACAGATTAAAACATACAAACACGTGCGGAAGCTTATCAAAAAGCGGGTAAAATTTTCGCGTTTAGGCCTGACGGTTTAGAACATATAATTTAAAATACAAGAATACTCAAAATACGAACCCAGATTAAAATCCAACCACAACGGAAACAGTATAGCATAACTACGTCCAACGACAACATGTATCAAACTCCAACTACGGAATACAATAACGAAGCGCAGGGCATCCCCCGGCTAACTGACACATATATGTATATGCTATACGCAACTGGGACACGCTAACCACCTCCTGGGGCACCACCAGCTGGGTTAAAGCCACGACCAGCTGTAAAACCTGGGTTTCCTATAAACAACACAAACAAGGAAACAAGCCAAGCAGAGGGACATGGGGTCAAAACCCAGTACGGAGAGCAACTAATAAAGCAAAAGAATGCATAAGATAAAATGCAGATGCAATGCATGAGACACCGGATAATAACCAAAGGCTCGACCAACAAGGGAGCTAAGGAACTCAAGCACATCTCCAAGAATCTGCAACAACAGTGGCCACGGGGTGTGTTCACAATGTGGTAATGAGCCACTCACCGTGATACAACACCCGAATACCAGATGCATCACACAACTCAACCTGACATTGCCTCGCCCATGAACTATGGTAGTTAACCACTCGGCGCATGGTGGCTAACGATCCCAGCAGGGAGATGAGAGTGCGGTATCACCGCTCGCCCTCGCATCCTGGTAAGAATCAACAACAGCAATACAAGATACGAACAATGGCTGCAATAACAATATGAATGCAATATGGGAAATGCATGTATGCATAACAGGGCAGCTAAACAATCAACAGAAATCACGTATGCACACAGCAACATCCACATCAATGCACAACAGCCATCTAGCATTCAATCTCACGCCAATTCCCAGCAATATCAAGCTCAGATCCATACCTTCACACTGAGCAACAATTACCGAATACAAGGCCTGAGAATTCTGACTCCAACCTGTAAAACATACGCAAGATACAGGGAATCATCAACCCAAAACTCACGGCCAACACATAAAGCTCACGACTGGGAGTCCCACGCTCAACTAGCAAATAACACCCTAATACAACTTAACAGGGAGCTAAATCACAGCTAGGAAACGAGATCTCAACAGCTAAACTCGAAAACTACCTGCACACACAACTCACGGCCAAGAGCAGTAGTTTTGCAATCTCTCTCCAGAGAACAATAGCCTCCGAAACTGGTATAGGGTGAAAGAGCTTTCCAAGAGGAGTCCAACGCTACCTTGCACGTCCAAAATGATGGCTGTGGGAGTCCCACGCTCAACTAGCAAATAACACCCTAATACAACTTAACAGGGAGCTAAATCACAGCTAGGAAACGAGATCTCAACAGCTAAACTCGAAAACTACCTGCACACACAACTCACGGCCAAGAGCAGTAGTTTTGCAATCTCTCTCCAGAGAACAATAGCCTCCGAAACTGGTATAGGGTGAAAGAGCTTTCCAAGAGGAGTCCAACGCTACCTTGCACGTCCAAAATGATGGCTGGAAACGATGGGAATCACCGGATAAAATCAACGGTGAACAGTAGTCGAGGGTTTGATAAACAGAGAACGAAATCGGGAAATATATCTCTAAGTATGGGATCTGGTGGAATATATGAAGCCAAGCCTTGCTCCTTAAATAAGCGCGAGAAATCTGTTTAATTTTTCCACCGACAGGAACAGATCTCACAACCAACGCACGCTAAACACAACCAAGACCCCAAAACGACGTCGCACAAAACCCCGGATAAAGCTGGTCAAAAAGCGCTGAAAGCTGGAAACACGCTACAGGAGAGTTGACCAACTTTGACATCTGTTTTCAATAATTAGCGCTACACACAACAGACCTCTCTTCACACGAACAGATCTCTCCTCACGCGAACAGATCTCTCGCTAGCGCTATACTCAAAAACGACGACGTAGCAACTTATTAAAACGGCGGCGTTTAGAAACCAACGCATAAACCCGCAATACACAAAATAGATCTCTCGAGCAGATCACATGCCAACGCTATACCAGATGTCTCCCACAAGCGCTAATCAAAACGACACCGTTCTTACTTATCCAAACGACAGCATTTCAAGCCTTAACAAAATACGCTAGAACCAGATCTCTACACATTAGCGCAAAACAGATCTCTCATGAAACGAAGTCGTAAGAACCTCGCGCCAACAAAACACGCTACGAATGAAAAATAATACCAGCGACCAGACTTCTTCAACAGCAAGGCTTACGTCATCAACGCAACGCATACCAGCGAGCTTACGTCATCAAATCTGCTACCAGATTTCACCAAAAACAGATTTCAAACTCGAAAAACCAAAATTTCCAGAATTTATCCAAATGCTATTTCAGACCCGAAAATGCAAACCAAACATACAAACAAAGATCCAAACCACCAGAAATCTCTAAAAACCGATACATTCCAACAATTAATCTCTAATACAAATCCAGGTCTCACACCATAAAGATGAAACCTGGAGAGACCGTGGTCACATTTGATGAAAGATTTAGCGGCATCATCATCGAACTAGAAACTCTCGAGAAAACATATACAAACAGGAGGTGGCCCTAAAAGTGATTAGAGCTCTACCTAAGGAGTGGAATATAAAGACGATGGCCATGCGAGAATCCAAAGACCTTAAAAAACTTGAGCTCTATGACCTGTTCATCGATCTAAAAGCCTATGAGTTCGAGCTGTTGAACAGAACAGAGGAGGAAGCTTCCACTTCTCAACCAGTAAAGGATTTAGCTGCTACAGAGGACAAGCCTCAGAAAACCGCAGAGAAGCTAAGCAACGACAAAATGTCCCTCTGTAAAGAAATTTTGGTAAATTTATGAGAAGAACAAACTCTCTTTTTTTTCAAATAATAAAATTCATAAATCTGAACAGATCTCTACTGACTCAAAATATTTTAACTGTGGCAGATCAGGACACTTTACTGCTGACTGCATGAAGCCTAAGAGAGATGACAATAATTCATCAGATCAGAGGCGTGAACGAGGCAGTAGAAAGACATTCAAGAAGAAATATGACCACAAGGTGCTTGTTGCTCAGGAGAGAAACAATAGGTGGGCGGATTTTGATTCAGACCAGAGTACCTCAAGCAGCTCATCCAGCGAGAGTTAGCAAGAAGAAGTACATTGCACCGTGGATGATGACAATTATGAGGTATTCGATAGATCAGGTGATTTGAGATGCTCATAGCTTGGAAAGCTTGACGGTCTTGAGGCTGAGATTAGTAAGCTCAGAACTGAATTTGTTAAAAAAAAAAGTCTGCTGAGATCACATCTGAAAACATAAGATTAAATCATGTGATGAACTCGTGGAAAAAATCTTCTGTTTCATTGAGAAAGTTGCAGGAAGCCCAAAAGCCAATTGATGATAAAACTGGCTTAGGTTTCATCTCGGAAGCAAGCAGCCAGAATGAGACTAACACTCAATTAGATCTGGTAGATGACAAATTCAAGAAAATGAATTTTGTCAAATCCAGTTGTAATGCCCGGAAAGTCCATAAATCCACGAGTTATTAATTTATTTTTAAGGGATTAAACTGATATTTTTCTGCCAGTTTATTATAGCAGCTTTTGCCTGATATGAGTTCTTCGTTCTTCGATTCTCTTTAACCCGGGAGGTTCACGACCGATTCCTGTAGGGGTAAACCCGAGCATGGTTCATTTTAAAAAAATAAAATAAAATATATTTTTCCCTTAAAGATTACCGTAAGAACGCCGTTATAACATATAATAACTGAAGGCCATCTTTAGCACCTTTTTAAGCACATGTAATACTGAAGGCCGACTTGTGCAGTCCAGCATGAATAATTGAAATTGACGTGCTACAGACAACACCGCTCTGTTTAATTTCTTCTTAAGGCGTTGGCTGTGCATTCTATAAACCACAAATCAAGCGAAATAATTTCTCCAGAGTAAGCTTATCCATCGTGCTCGTGGGATATTCAAGTCGGAGCTGTTCTCTGCAACCCGCTGCTCAGCTAAGGCAAGTAAACTATGTTTCTTGCTGCTTCTGCGAAAGCATATTATTGTTCGCTTTCTTTGCATGTTGTTTACTTTCTGTTTGCATCTGTTTCAGAGTTTTGAGTAATGTTTAAGGTTTTCAAACGACTTTAGGATCTATACACCTTTAGCGATTTCTAAAATGGTTTTAAAGTTTCCTAAATGTTTTACAGTGGAATTTTTGTGATAGTTGAAGCTGTTGTCTTGTTTAAAATTGTCTGGGTTGTACGTACATAGTTTCACAATATGGTTCTCTTTGCAGATATTAAGTTGTGATAGATGGTTATGGGAGAAGTTCTGAGCCGATAGGCAAGCTGGTTAACTGGAACGCTGCTCCGATTTGGTAGGCTTAGCTAATCGATTCGAATTGCTCCAAGCAGTTTCATGGATAGCTAAGGACGAGGTGAGCAGAAAGGCAAATCCGATGTAGTTAGAACTTTGTGCTGGCCTGATAAGCTTAGCTGGTCTATTCTAACTTCTCCGAGCTGTTTCCTTGTTCAGCGCGCTTCCGAGCTGGTTTCCTTATTCAGATCGCTCTCGTGCTGATTCCCTTGTTCATCATGCCTACGATCTGATTTGATTGCCCAGCCGCTCGTGATCTGGTTTCCTTGTTTGGTCTTCTCACGATCTGTTTTCCCCTCCGAGCTGCTCTAAGCTCGCGATCTGGTCTGAGTACCCCAAGCTGAGTTGACCAACCAGCTACAAGCTGATTTCTTCACCCTGAGCTGTTTTACACCCGTAAGCTGATTTCTTCACCCTGAGCTGTTCTACACCCGTAAGATGATTTCTTCACTCTGAGCTGTTTTACACCCGTAAGTTGTTTTCTTCACACAAAGCTGTTTTACACCCGTACGGTGTTTTCTTCACCCATAGCTATTTCATACCCATATGCTGTTTTCTTCTCCGAGCTGTTTTACGCTCCCAATATATTCTCACTATAAGATGTTTTTCCGTCCGTGATCTGTTTTCTATCCTGAGCTGATTTCAGAATTTATTCAGTTGTGTTACGTCGTACACTCAGCAGTCCTTTTCAAATAATAAAAGAGTTTTTATTAATCAACGAACCGCTTGTGTGCGATCTGTTAGCATTGTTTACTGTTATATGGCAAGGTTACGAAGGAGAATGACAGAATTTTCCCTGCCATAGTTCTTAAAGTTTAAGGAAAATGATTTCAAAGTTTCATGACTTGTGACAAAGATAACAGACGGTCAGCATAGGAAGGGTGAGGACGCTGGCTGACGAACCATTGTGCCTCTTCAATAAGGAAGGATCAGCATTATGGGTTGACGAGCCTGTATACCCCTTCACATAGTACACTTCGGGTTGTCTTTCCCCATAGGCCTGATATCACATGATCTTGATCAAGCGACCAGACCAAAGGAGAGCTTCTGCGCCACATCTCATACAGAAAAGTTTAATGGATTATTTTATAATAGCAGATTTAAGGCAGTTTACACTACTTCCTTTATGTTAATCTGTTATGTTGTGTGGAACTTTGCTATTACCAGATTTACCTGCTGAGCCCCTAGACTCACTAGCTTTCATGGTTGCAGGTGAAGAGTCTTGAAAGCTGGACGGCGCGAGTTGGAAACAGATCGGGGATGTGTGTTTATCGAAAGACCTACGTTTATGTGCTGCTACAAGCCGCATCCTTTTGTGAACATAGTTGTAACAAATCATTTCAGCTCTTGATGTTTCTAAACTGATTTTGAACTATCTGTATATGTTAGTAATCGTATTTAAATCTTTCGTTCTGATCTGTTACAACACGCTAGTTGTTCTACGAACTGCTTGTCCAGCTCGCTTGCGATCCGGTTTCATTGACCAGCTCGCTTTGCGATCTGATTTCGTTGATCAGTCAGCTCGAGATCTGATTACTATTCTGAACCAGCACTCTCGCGCGCTGCTTCACTCCGAGCTGATCCAGCTTTCGTCCATTATGGACCGATATAGTAACTTAGAATTTAATCCTTTGTTTCTTTTATTCGCACAATCACCCCGAAGCGTATGTCTTCTTTTAAATTCCAAAAAAATAAAAAAAAATGTTGTGCGTGTTTCTGTGAGCTTTTGGGATTGTTTTGAAACAAATGGTGGACTAGGGCGCTACAAATTGGTATCAGAGCATGGTCCTTGAGATAAGCACTTGACTCCAGTCTGAGATAGTTCACGTCAGCCGCTTTCGTCAATTTGTAAGTTTATATTTTTGTAATGTATGTTGTTTCTTGTTGGTCACGTGTGGATTTGGGTAAGTTACAGATTATGTCTAGAAGAGCTAGAGGAAGAAGGATCCTCATGTCAGAAGACGCCAACCCGAACGTTAGCAACCGTGTCCTAGCTAGGATGGCTCAGTTACTGGAACGCTTAGTAGAATAGTCTAGCCAAGGGAGTGGACAATCAACCAATAGACGCCTAGACCTAAAGACCCTCAAGAGCGGTTTAGACGTCAACGGCTCCAGGAGTTCATGAGTACAACTGATCCATTCATGGCTGAAATTTGGACAAGTCCCTGGAAGTCATCTTTGACTATCTGCAGCTAGCGGATCAAGATAAGCTCATATGCGCCATTTTCATGCTTTGTGGGAACGCCATGATATGGTGGGAGGGAGAAAAATTGGTTGTGGACTTGGACACCTCTCGTGGGAGGAGTTCAAGAGGGTATTCTATGACCAAGTACTTCACTGTCGATGTGCGAATGGAGCTGAAAAGAGAATTTCTAAATCTGAATCAAGGGAGTATGTCTGTGCGGGATTACATTGCAAGTTCAAAAGGTGTTGTTCTTTTGTTCCCTTGATTGGCGGGATGCTGAGGAAAAGCTCTGCCACTTCATTGATGGCCTGCGACCAATGCTGAAGCATGAAGTTAGGCTAGTCAGGCCTATAGACTACATGGAAGCAGTGGATAAGGCTCTCCGAGCTGAACAGGACTGGAAAAAATTGAAGAGGAACGCCAGGCCTTTCAGCTTAGAGACCCGTTGTCAGGCCTCGTGCACTCATCAGAGTAAAACCACGCAAAACTAGCGGAAGCATAGCAAAAAGTGGCTTAAAATTTTCGCTTAGGCCTGACTGATTTTAAACAGATAATTTAAAAATACAAGATACTCAAAATAATCCGAATTTTATAAATCCACAACAGCACCAACAGTCAAGTACAACAACTGCCCAACGGCTGAATACAACACAAGTACTGATAGACTACTAGCCATATAAGACTAAGCATCACCCGGGACATCCCACCCGCAGTGATACCAGTGCATATAAATACTATACATAACTTGGACACTCTAACCACCTCCCGGGGCACCAGCAGCTGGATCAAAACCTCGACCAGCTGCAAATCCTGGAAAACCTGAACAACAAACCGGCAAACAAACACAACAGCCCCAAAGGGACCTCGGGGTCAACCCCAGTACGGAGAGCAACTATAAAACAGCTATGAACAGCAACAGATATAATGCAGATTCTATGCATGAGGAACAGGACAACAGCCGTAGGCTTCAACCAAGGAAGGGAGCCAAGGAACTCAAGCACAGCTCATCAGCTGACAACAGATTCTGCAAGGAAAGGTGGCCACGGTGTGTGTACAAGCATATGGGAATTACCCACTCATCTCTACACCACACCCGAATACCAGATGCATCAACAGCTCTACCTGCCGTTGCCCAACCCATGAACTGTGGTAGTCAACCACTCGGCGCATGGTGGCTAACAGATCCCAGCAGGGAGATGAGAGTGCGGTATTGCCGCTCGCCCTCGCATCCTGGTAAAAACAGATGCAACACAACAAGGCACGGCTACAACAGCTGAAAGGAAATGACAATGCGTATGCAATGCAACAGTTGAACCAGCACAGAAACAACAAGCAATGCATACACAACAATCAAACATAATACCCATGCCAATTCCAAGCCGTAATACAAGCTCAACATCCGTACCTCTATTACTGAGCTACAATTACCACACGCAGCTGCCACAACGAAGTCCGAGCAACACAGATCTGTCACCTGCTAAGCCAACACAAGCTACTGCTCAAAGACCGAAATATAAAACAACAGCAACTGGGAGCTACCACTCCACCAGCATTTATCTACCTTCCTAACTCAACGGAAAGCTCTAACAAAGCTTAAAGGTAGAATTCTCACTTACCCCAACGAACTACCGGCACGGCAGGGACGCTTATACTAACAAACTACACAAGAGAGATGTCTTAGCGATCCTGCGATCCTCTTCCAGCTCCTCCAAAGCCTTCTAAAGAGGTATAGAATGAAACGCCTTAGTAAGAGGAGTCCAAAGCTACCACTCTCACTCTCGTCGGAGCTGTCTACCGACGGTAATTGAAACGAAGAAGATTACTGTGAACAGTAACTAGGGTATCGCGACAAGATAAGGTTCACGGGAAATATTTCTAAGTTTCGGGGAAACAATAATAGAGAACAACAGTTAAGTCCCCTATTTAAAGTCACAACTGACTACTGGGAAACAGGTCCACCGACAAACTCAGTTGTCACAACTATATTTCCAACCAACAGCTGAAATCTCGCATCAGCTATGCCCTATCGCTAAACAGCGAATAACTAAACAAAACGACGTCGCACAGAGAGAGGGACACGTCACCACAGAACACGTCACTCGCTAGCCACTGCTGATCGCTAACCAACAGCTGATTACTACGCAACAACTGACCTCTCGCAACAACTGAATACGCGATAACACACCAACAGCTGAATCTCCTATCGCTTACCAAAACGCTGTCGTCTCAACTAATCCAAACGACGACGTAGAACCACTCACTGCTGAAACACGCTAGCGCACTCTTTACTGCTCAGCGACTGCTTATCTCGCTACAACTGCTGAATAAAACTACTTAGCGACAGCTGCTGACGTCACCACTGTTGAACACCAACATCTAGCGATAACTCACGCTAACTACTGATCGCTGAACTCAAGCGCTGAAACCAAAACCCGATAGATTCCCTAAGCATATCGACTCAAAGCTGATCTCAACGAAACCCGATTAATTAATGAAATTAATCTCATCAGCTCTCGGGTCTCACATCTCTCCCCCACTAAAACAGGATTTCGTCCTCGAAATCAACAAGTCCAGGAACAACTCAACTGAATCCAAGAGTTTAATATAACTGAGCAAACAACTAATGAAATCTGATGCAACACTCACGCAAACAGATGCGGCCATTCACGTTGCATCTTCTCTTCCAATTCCCAAGTAGCTTCCTCTCTACCATGCTTGCTCCACTGAACCATTACTAAGGGAATGGTCTTATTCCTCAGCTGTTTCTCTTTCCTGTCCAAAATCTGCAAGGGATAGTCAACGTAACTCAATGTCTGATCAAGCTCAACCTCGTCTGTTCTCAACACGTGTGAGGGATCTGGCTCATACTTCCTCAACATGGAAACATGAAAGACATCATGTAGAGAAGACAATTCTGCTGGCAACAACAGTCGATACGCTAAAGGGCCAATCCTCTCGACAATCTCATAAGGTCCAACGTAACGAGGGGCTAATTTTCCTTTGTGACCAAAACGCATAACACTTCGGAAAGGAGAAACTTTAAGGAACACCTGATCACCAACCTGAAACTCTAAAGGCCTACGCATCTTATTCGCATAACTGGCTTGGCGATCCTGGGCAGCTTTCATCCGCTGACGAATCAGATCCACATGATCCTTCATTTGCTGCACAAAATCTGGGGAAGACAGCTGCTTCTCCCCCACTTCTTCCCAACACACAGGCGATCTGCACTTCCTGCCATACAACGCCTCAAACGGCGCCATGCCATCCACTTACGAAGCCCTTGCCTGGACCGTTGTTTGAAAAACATCGCGAAACAATGGGACTGCGTCTGATGAGTAGTTGGCTTTAGGGCAAGTGGGAGATTGTTAGAGTAGATGCCCAACTAGCCAACTTGTGGCGTGTGGGTTTTGTTGACTCTTGTACAAACGATCTTTATATATGATATTCGCATTCTTTTATATGGCATTCTTTACTTTCATTATGTGTGTAATGATTTACAATTGTGTTGAGTAAAGACCTAGAATACACTAAAGTGTATGTTATATGTGATAGTGGGTATGATGGCTATCATGAAACACATCTAATAGTCGCTGTGTATTCTGAACATGTTCCTAGTCGATTGGGCCGTCAAAATGAGGATAAGGCCGCCCGAGTTCGAGACTAGTATCTGCGATGCGAAGTATCATGTTTCATTGATAGGGAGCATTGTGATGTTCTGAGCATGCAGATAGATAGTGACCTGGTGAT
>KV003390.1:1996-15789 GCA_001598015.1 Dorcoceras hygrometricum | reverse complement strand
AGATCCGATAGCTATGCATACATCTTGGAGATCGAATAGTGACATCGCGAGTGTAACTAGGTAAACACATTTACCTAAAGCACTTCTAGTACTCTGGCCAGAGATTTATACACTATTATCCCCTCAGATAGCATAGGATATCCACGCATGTCTGCGAGCGGTGAATCCTCGACAACGATGCATCGACTCCTACATGCATCCGGGGGTCTCACCCCAATCCCGCCGCCTGATGACCCCAAGTGAGTCGGCAAACGAGTCAAAGTGAGACGCCTATCATGTAGAGTCTCAATGACGTTTCGAGTCATGAGGACTAATCAGTACAACCAAGACCTCGGACTTATCCACTCGACAAATGGTAACCACTTGAAAAGTCCGAAACGAGGGTAGTTCGATAGATCACCAGGTCACTATCTATCTGTATGCTTAGAACATCACAATGTTCCCTACCAATGAAACATGGTACTTCGCATCGCAGATACTAGTCTCTAGCTCGGGCGGCCTTATCCTCATTTTGACGGCCCAATCGACTAGGAACATGTTCAGAATACATAGTGACTATTAGATGTGTTTCATGATAGCCGTCATACCCACTATCACATCTAACATACACTTTAGTGTATTCTAGGTCTTTACTCAACGCAATTGTTAATCATCATACAACACAATGAAAGTAAATAATGCCATATAAATAAAAGCGAATATCATATATAAAGATTGTTTCATACAAGAGTCTATAAACCCACACGCCACAAGTTGGCTAGTTGGGCATCTACTCTAACAGAGGAACACGCACGATGCACCAAAAGAGAGGAACCATCGAGCGCCTCTTGCACCATGAGGCTGACCTTGGTTCACACATGAACGAGCCATCATCTCCCAACCATGGACCACGACTAGCCCTCCCTGGACCACCATGAACCATACTACAAGAAAAATGCAAAGATGCGTTAGATATTCATGATGCATGCATGATCCATAAACACGAACATATATCCCATGAATTCACATGAAAAACATACCATCATTCATTATAAACAGTTTAATATAGCTTAAATGGTGAGATAAGGGAAGATATCACATGCCTTTAATGGATAACTGTGAGACCCGAAATTTACTTAGATTAATTGAGTTAATTAATCGGGTTTTGCATAGACCAGATTTGGCTTGAACAGATCTGGGATGAGTTAGCTTTGAGCTAGTATGCTGGGTGAAGCTATCGGGTTAGTATTAGTCCTTGAATCAGATCTGGATAATTGGAGAATTTCTGTAGGAACTGATCAGATATGAGTGTTGGTCAGCGAAGGTGATCGCATTCAGCTGAGGAGATGGAATCTGGAGTCGCTAGGCAGATGCGAGTACGCTAGCGTGTTTCTGTAGTGAGTAGCTAAACTACGTCGTTTCGATTAGTTGGAACGACAACGTTTCGTTTAGCGAGCGAGATTCAGATTTGTGCAGCATTAGTCTTCAGAATCGACAGGATCTGAGTGGTTGCAATGCGATGTCGTATGCTGCTTAGTGGTGGGATTCATATCCCAGTTGTGTTGGTTTTCAGGTTTGAGTAGCGGGTGTTGTGTCCAGATGCGATTGTGGACTCTCTGTGACGTCGTTTGGATAAGTCAGGATGTGTTTTTGAATAGATTCAGATCTGATGTGAGATTTAGATCCGATCGGGAAATTCTGCTTGGAGTCTTAAGTTGTCGGTAGGTTCTGTTCTTCAGATTTGAGCAGATCTGACCAGATTCGTAGTTTCTGTGCTTTCGGTCCCTGAGTTAGCGTTGTGTTTTGCTTAACAGGTTTCAGATATGTGTTTCTCGGGACTTCGTTGTTGTAATTATAGCTCAGAGGAATCGAGGTACGGATGTGAGCTTGTTTTACAGCTTTGAACTGGGCATGGATACTATGTATGCTGCTGTGTATGCCTCTATGCCGTTATCTGCTTGCTTCTGTTGTGTTGTTATTTGCAAGCTATCATTTTTCATACACGCATTATTCATGTTGCATCCAGATCTTGTTTAGTTGTGCCTTGTATCTTGATCTGTGTGTGTACCAGGATGCTTGTTAGAGGCCGAGCGGGTAACTCCCGTAACCCTCATCTCTCTGCTGGGATCTGTTAGCCACTATGAGCGGAGTGGGTAGCTCCCACACCTCATGAGTTGAACAACAATAGGTTGAGCTATGTTTTGCATCTTGTACCGTGTGCTGAGACGAGTGGGTAGCTCTCATATACTCACACACCATGGCCACCATTGTTCAGTTTGCATCTTGTACCGTGTGCTGAGACGAGTGGGTAGCTCTCATATACTCACACACCATGGCCACCATTGTTCAGTTGATCTGTTTCGCTTGTTGAGCAGCTGTTGAGATCATTTGGCTCCCTGCCTTCGGTTGTAGCCCCATCTCATGCATAGTATTGCATATTATCTGTTGCTGTTTAACTGCTGTTTTTCTGTTGCTCTCCGTACTGGGGTTTGACGCCATGTCCTTTTGGGGCATGGTTTGTTTTTTTGCCTGTTTGTTGTTCATGTTACCATGGTTACTTAGCTGGTCGAGGAGTTGACCCGGCTGGTGGTGGCCCAGGAGGCGGTTAAAGTGTCCCAGTTAGTATATTATATTATATATATCAGTACTGTTAGCCGGGGGATCCCCTGTGCTTTGTTGTATCCAGTGGTACTTAGGTGTTCTTGTATTTTGATACATGTTGTACTGTTGTATTGAGTGATTGTAAACTGGGATATTTTGAGTATTGTAGTACTTTAAATTATGTTATCTTTCCGTCAGGCCAAAAGCGAAAATTTTAACCACTATTTTATTGCTTCCGCTAGTGTTTACGTGGTTTACCTCTGTGTTTGTGCACGAGGCCTGACCTTTTCGGTATCAAAGCTTAAGCTGGGATAAGCTCTATTTCTTTTGATCACACTTGAGTCTAGGCACAATGCTGCTTGTTGCATGTGCATGACTATGTGATTTACTTGTTCTGTGACATATTTATTGCTGTGTGATCTTACCCTCTTAGTATCTTCTTAGATGCCTCCTAGAAGTAGGGGTAGAGGTAGAGAGCAATTTCAGCAGGAATCTGAGGGTCATAATGATGAGGATCAGCGTAGTATTCCTAGTCGTAGACGTATCAGATAGGTCGAGGATGAGGTAGATGAGCTGGCAGCCCGTGTGGACGACATGGATCTTGTGATGGCGAGGTTTCAGCGGGTGAATCCTCAGACGTTTAATGGTGACGAGCCTAGTTCCGATGCGGAGTCCTGGTTGGAGCATATTATCGGGTTGTTTGATGCGGAGTCCTGGTTGCAGCATTCAGTTGAGGAGGAATGCTGAGCGTTGGTGGAGAGGTGCTTCGAGGACTCTTGAGGAGACTGGAGTAGGGATCTCTTGGAACAGCTTTTGTACTGCCTTTCGTCAGGAGTACGTTCCGGAATCCTTTGTGAATGCTACGGAGCGTGAGTTTGATAATTTGGTTCAGGGAACTATGTCCGTGGGAGAGTATGCCCGGAGATTTTCTTCTCTTCTTGCGTATGTTCTGCATGTTTCTGGCCGAGAGAGGCGAAGAGGAACACGTTCTTGGAGGGGCTCAATGAAGAGTTGTATTCGTTGGTACTGGCGAGTTCACCGGCTAGCTATGCAGAAGCGGTGGACAGGGCTATTGACATTGAGGAGGGACTACAGAACCGTGGGTCTCGTGTTTGGTCACAAGTTGTGCAAGGTAACCGTCCCATGGTTTCGGGGGTGCAACCTTCCCAGTTGTGCAGTCATCTCAGCCACCCCAGCAGCAGGTAGCCCAACTATCTGGACACCAGAGGTTTAGGCCTCGTGGTCGTCAATTCAATAAGAATTCTGGTTCTATTTTTTCTGGTTCGGGTAGTTCTAGCAGCGGCAGTAGTTCCAAGATCGAGTACTGTGGCTAGTGTGGAGGAAGGCATCCTACGGCGGAGTGTGTAGGGGTGCAAGGTTCGTGTAACGTACGTGGACAGTAGGGGCACTTTTCTAGAGTGTGTCCTTTGTCTGGATCGCAGCATACCATCGCCCCACCGCAGGGTCAAGGTGGATCGTCTAGAGGTCGTTCTTTTCCTGTTCAGCAGTAGAGGATAGGGGAGCCATAGTTTAGGCCGTTCCAGCAGCCTGGTCCTTCGCTATTTGGACAGTCTTCTCAGCCTCAGTTCTTAGGACCTCAGTTTTCCCAAGTGAATGCCATGACGAGGGAGCAAGCGGAGAGCCCGCCAGGAGGAGGAGTGATCACAGGTACTTGTTTTGTCTTTGATTTTCCTGCACGTGTATTGTTTGATACAGGAGCATCACATTCGTTTATTGCTGATGCATTTTTAGTTGAACATGGTTTGCATACGACATCTTTGTGTGATGTTGTGTCTGTTGCGAATCCTACCGGCGCGAGCCTGTACTCCCAAGAGATTTTGTTGAATGGCATTCTCAAGTTTGGTGAGAACGTGTTGTTAGCGGATTTGATTAGGCTTGTGATGTGGGATTTCGATTGTATAGTGGGAAGCGACGTGTTTTCTGGTAATAGGGCCACCGTGGATTGTTTCCATGGCGTTATGCATTTTAGGCCTCAGTCTGGTGAGAAGTGGGACTTATTTGGTTTTGATTCCTGATCGTGGTTTTGATTCCTGATCGAAGATTCCTTTAGTCTCTGTGATGGAGATGTTTAGCCTGTTGTCGTTGGAGAACACTGGATTTATGATCTATGCTTTGGATGCGTCTTCTTCGTCGTGTGTGAAGATTAGCGACGTTCCCGTTGTTTGCCATTTCTCGGATGTGTTTCAGGAGTAGATTCTTGGTTTTACTCCGAAGAGGTAAATAGACTTCAGCATTGAGTTGGTACCTGGTACAGCTCCTATCTCGAGAGCTCCGTATCGTTTAGCGCCTGCTGAGTTGAGGGAGCTTAAGGTTCAGCTTAGTGACTTGCTGGATAAGGGTTTCATCAGACCGAGCATGTCACACTGGGGAGTGCCTATCTTGTTTGTAAAGAAGCAGGATGGGTCGATGAGGATGTGTATCGACTTTAGGCAAATTAATAAGGCGACATTGAAGAATAAGTACCCTTTGTCGAGGATCGATGATGTGAGACCTGGAAACTGTATTAAGGATTAATCTTGAATTAATCGGGTTTTAGTGATTTCTGGTGATTCAGATTTCATTTTGAATGTTTGGGTTGCATTTTCGGGTCGGGAATAACATTTGGAACAATTTTGGAAATTTTGATATTTTCGAAATTTTGGTGAAATCTGGTAGCAGATTTGATGACGTACATTTGGAACAATTTTGGAAATTTTGATATTTTCGAAATTTTGGTGAAATCTGGTAGCAGATTTGATGACGTAAGCATCGCGTGCTAACATTGTGTGGATGACGTAAGCGTTGCTGGTTGAGAGATCTGTTTGAAGTTTGTGAAATCTGGGCGCTCAGCATTGGGCGCGTTTTGCTTGATACGCCGTCGTTTCATGATATTTGTTTTACGCTAAGGTGTAGAAATCTGGTTCTAGCGTGTTTTTGTTAAGGCTTGAAACGCTGTCGTTTGGATAAGTAAGCATGACGTCATTTTGATTAGCGCTTGTGGGAGAGATCTGCTATAGTGTTTTGCGTGAGATCTGTTTTGCGTGAGATCTGTTCGCGTGAGATGTGTTCGCGTGAGATCTGTTTGCGTGAGATCTGTTTTGTGAGTATAGCGTACTGGTGACCAGATTTCAGCGCTTGTTTGGGCGACTAGCTTTCAGTGTCCAGCTTTTAGCGCTAGCATTCAGATTTCACCTGTGCGACGTCATTTTGGTTCCCGCGTTGTTTGTGTTAAGATTTCACCGTGTTTTAGCGCATGTGTGTTTGGTTGGCTTGTGAAAGCTGTTTCTGTCGGTGGAATAATTTAACAGATCCCTCGCGCCTATTTATTAGAAGCGTTGGCTTCGTTGAAATTCACCAGATCCCATACTTAGAATTTTATCTCCCAACCTTCGTTCTCTGTTCTTCAAACCCTTGGCACTGTTCACCGTGAGCTTTCCGGTGATTTTCCCGTCGATTCCGGCCACCGTTTTTCACGTTCAAGGTAGCGTTGGACTCCTCTTGGAAAGTTCTTTCATCTCACACCCTTTTTGGAGGCTATAATTAGCTGGAGAAAAAGCACGAAGCTTCTGTGTGTGCGTGCTTTTCGTACGGGTGCAGGCTTCCATCAGATCTTACGGGTCTTGTTGTGGTGAGTGTTTAGCAGAATTAAGGTACGGATTCGAGCCTGTTAAAGCGTGAGGTTGGCATGAGTAAATGCAGTGATGGCTGTTTGTTGTTTACGTGTATCGCTTCCAGTGGTTACTGCCTGTTGTTATATGCATACACGCATTTGTATCTCTTGCATTTCATATCTCAGTTGTATCGTATCTTGTACTTCGGCAGTTGTGCCTTCTTGTATTTGCTGTTGTTTCTTACCAGGTTGTAGGACGAGCGGGTAACTCCCGTATACCTCATCTCCCTGCTGGGATCTGTTAGCCACTATGAGCGGAGTGGGTAGCTCCCACATCTCATGAGTTGGGCAACGGCGGGTGGAGTGATTGATGCACTTGGTATTGGTGAGCGAGTAGGGGTGAGTGGGTAACTCCCACATGTCCTACACTCACAGTGGCCACCTATCCATTGCAGATTTGATTGAGCTATGTCTTGGGTTTCCTTGGCTCCCTTGTTGGTCGTAGCCTCCTGTTGTTATCCGGTGTCTCATGCATAGCATTTGTCATTTTATTTTGCTGTATCTTTGCTGTTTATTTGCTCTCCGTACTGGGGTTTGACACCATGTCCCTCCGGGGCTTGGTTTGTTTCTTTGTTGCGTTGTTTTCAGGAATGATGCTATACTTGTTTTTGTTGGTTTTGTAAACTGGGAACTTATTTTGAGTATCGTTCTATTTTAAATTATATTTTTTAAACCGTCGGGCCTAAAAGAGAAAATTTTACCCACTTTTTGATAAGCTTCCGCATGTGTTTGGGTTTTTACTCGGTTGTGAGCACGAGGCCTGACAGATGACTTGTTTGATCAGCTTCAGGGTTCAGCTGTGTTTTCTAAGATGGATTTGCGTTCGGGGTACCATCAGTTGCGTATTCGAGAGCAAGATGTTGCGAAGTCTGCGTTTCGTATGAGGTACGGACATTATGAGTTTTTAGTTATGCCTTTTGGTTTGACGAATGCCCCTGCAGTTTTCATGGACTTGATGAACCGAGTCTTTAGAGAATTCATCAATCAGTTTGTGATTGTGTTTATCGATGATATTTTGGTGTACTCTAATACTCCGATGCAGCACAAAGAGCATTTGAGACTGGTTCTTCAGACGCTTCGAGACTCGTAGATGTATGCTAAGTTCTATAAGTGCAAATTTTGGTTAGACAGAGTTGTCTTTCTGGTTCATGTTCTTTCAGCTGCAGGTATTTCGGTGGATCCCAGTAAAGTTGAGGCAATTTTTAACTGGAAGCGTCCCAAGAATGTTTCTGAGATTCGTAGTTTCTTGGGTTGGCTATTATCGTCGGTTTATAGAGGGCTTCTTTAGTATAGCTAAGATGATGACGTAGTTGACTCAGAAAGACAAGAGGTTTGTTTGGACTGAGAATTGTGAGAAAAGTTTTCTATTGCTCAAAGAGAAGCTAACTTCAGCGCCTATGTTAGCTTTTCCTTCTGGTTCAGGTGGTTTTGTTGTTTGTTCTGATGCTTTGTTGAATGGACTGGGTTGTGTGTTGATGCAGCATGGTTGAGTCATTGCGTATGCCTCTCGTCAGTTGAAACTGCATGAGACTCGCTACCCAGTTCATGATTTAGAGTTGGCAGCAGTGGTTTTTGCCTTGAATATTTGGCGCCACTATCTGTATGGTGAGCAATTTGTGGTGTATTCAGACCACAAGAGCCTTCAGTATCTATTTTCTCAGTCCGATTTGAACATGAGACAGCGTATATGGATGGAGCTGCTTAAAGACTTTGATTGTGAGATCCAATATCAACCTGGGAAAGTGAATGTAGTTGCTGATGCATTGAGCAGAAAGGCTCAAGTGGCTATGCTGGCTTCGTTGCAGATTTTGAAGGTCCATGAGCATCTAAGCACTACGGGTTGGCGGTTTTACCCAGGTGAAGATTATGTGGTGGTGTCTTCTTTTCAAGTTGAGCCACAGATTGTTGCGAGCATTAGAGCAGCTCAGAGAACAGATCCATATATTCATGAATTGAAGCTGAAAGTGAGAGCTGGACAGTTAGAGGATTACATTGTCTCGTCTGAGGGTTGTTTGAGGTTTCGTGGCAGGATAGTTGTGCCAAATCTGATTGATTTGAATGAGGAGATATTGATGGAGGCGCACTGTAGTAGACACAGTGTTCATCCTGGTACAAGAAAGATGTATCATGCTTTGAAGCAGCATTACTGGTGGGAAGGTTTGAAGAGTGATGTTGCTGATTTTGTAACCCGTTGTCTGAATTTTCAGCAAGTTAAGGCCGAGAGGATGAGACCTGGTGGTCTATTGCAGAGCTTAGAGGTGCCCCAATGGAATTGGGACCACAAAGAAATGGATTTTGTCACACATTTGCCTAGTTCCAATCGAGGATGTGATGCTGTGTGGGTTGTGATCGATAGGTTGTCGAAGTCTGCTCATTTAATTCCCTACAGTATGACCTATTCTTTGAAGAAGATGGTAAAGCTGTACATAGATTTCGTGGTGAGATTGCATGGTGTGCCTGTTTATATCGCTTCAGATCGTGATCCGAGGTTTACTTCCAGGCTTTGGAAGAGTTTGCAAACAGCCTTGGGTACCAGATTGGCTATGAGCACAGCGTATCATCCCCAAACGGATGGTCAATCTGAGATAACTATCCATATTTTAGAGGATATGTTGAGAGCTGTTGTAATGGATTTCAGTGGCAAGATTAGTTGTCTATGGTTGAGTTTTCTTACAATAACAGCTTTCAGGTCACGATTGGTATGGCACCTTTTGAAGCTTTGTATGGCAGGAAGTGTAGATCGCCTATGTGTTGGAAATAAGTGGGTGAGAAGCAGCTGTCTTCTCCAGAATTTGTGCAGCAGATGAGAGATCAGGTAGATCTGATTCTCCAGCGAATGAAAGCTGATCAAGATCGCCAAGCCATTTATGCGAATCAGAGGCATTAGGCCTTTAGAGTTTCAGGTTGGTGATTTGGTTCTCCTGAAAGTTTCTCCTTTCGGCAGTGTTATGAGATTTGGTCTCAAGGGAAAGTTAGCTCCTCGTTATGTTGGTCCATATGAGATTGTTGAAGGAATTGGTCCATTGGCTTATCGGTTGTTGTTGCCGCCATATTTGTCTTCCTTACATGATGTTTTTTATGTGTCGATGTTGAGGAAATATGAGCCAGATCCGTCGCATGTGTTGAGAACTGACGAGGTAGAGTTAGATCGGACTTTAAGTTATGTTGAGTATCCCTTGCAAATCTTAGATAGAATAGAAAAACAACTGAGAAACAAGACCATTCCCTTGGTGATGGTCCAGTGGAGCAAGCATGATAGAGAAGAAGCTACGTGGGAACTGGAAGAGAAGATGCAGCGTGAGTGGCCGCATCTGTTTGAGTAAGTGCTGTATCAGATTCCGGTTGCTAGTTGTTTCTTGTTGATTTTCCAGTAGTTGTTTGCTTGAGGTTGTTTTCCCAGTTATCTTGAACTCTTGATTTCGAGGATGAAATCCTGTTTTAGTGGGGGAGAGATGTGAGACCCTAAACTTTACTTAGATTAAATGAGTTAATTAATCGGGTTTAGCATAGACTAGATTTGGTTTGAACAGATCTAGGATGCGTTAGCTTTGAGCTAGTATGCTGGGTGAAGCTATCGGGTTAGTATTAGTCCTTGAATTAGATCTGTAGAATTGGAGAAATTTCCACGGGAACTGATCAGATGTGAGTGTTTGTCAGCGCTGGGTGATCGCATTCAGCTGAGGAGATGGAATCTGGAATCTCTAGGCAGATGTGAGTACACTAGCGTGTTTCTGTAGCGAGTAGCTAAATTACGTCGTTAGGATTAGTTGGAACGACAGCGTTTCGTTTAGCGAGCGAGATTCAGATTTGAGTAGCGTTACTCTTCAGATTCGATGGGATCTGAGTGGTTGCGATGCGACGCCGCTTGCTACTTAGTGGTCGGATTCAGATCCCAGTTGTGTTGATTTTCAGGTTTGAGTAGCGGGTGATGTGTCCAGATGCGAGTGTGGCTCTCTCTGACGTCGTTTGGATAAGTCAGGGTATGTTTTGGCATAGAGTCAGATCTTATGTGAGACTTAGATCCGAGCAGGAAATTCAGCTTTGAGTCTTAAGTTTTCGGTAGGTTCTGTTCTTCAGATTTGAGCAGATCTGACCATTATATAAGGAACCTCGCCTTCGTTCCTTATTATTCAGCTTTACACTTAGAATATTTTCCAATAGCGTATCTTGTCTCGTACTCTAGCTACTGTTCACCGAACCTTATCTTCTCCGATTGCCGATGGTAGATAACTCCGACTTAAGTAAGAGTGGTAGCGCTGGACTCCTCTTGCTAAGACGCTTCGTTTGGGGCCTATTTTGGAGACTTGGGAGGAGCTGGAGGTGGATCGCGAAGACATCTCCCTTCTGTAGTCTGTTAGCATAAGAGTCGTATTTCGTCTACCGTTCAGGTAGCTTGCTGGGTATGCGTTAAGATCCTACCTTGTGC
Organism: Dorcoceras hygrometricum; assembly: GCA_001598015.1. Classification (NCBI taxonomy): domain Eukaryota; kingdom Viridiplantae; phylum Streptophyta; class Magnoliopsida; order Lamiales; family Gesneriaceae; genus Dorcoceras; species Dorcoceras hygrometricum. The sequence continues at coordinate 5,113 of KV003390.1, read as the reverse complement.
TTCCTTTAGCGCCTTCTGTTGTGTTAGAAGGGTAGGATAGCGCTGGTTGAGTGCGTAACTCCCAGATTCGTAGTATCTGTGCTTTCGGTCCCTGAGTTAGCGTTGTGTTTTGCTTAACAGGTTTCAGATCTGTGTTGCTCGGGACTTCGTTGTTGTAATTATAGCTCAGAAGAATCGAGGTACGGATGTGAGCTTGTTTTACAGCTTTGAACTGGGCATGGATACTATGTATGCTGCTGTGTATGCCTCTGTGCCGTTATCTGCTTGCTTCTGTTGCATACACGCATTATTCATGTTGCATCCAGATCTTGTTTATTCGTGCCTTGTATCTTGATCTATGTGTGTACCAGGATGCTTGTTATAGGCCGAGCGGGTAACTCCCGTCACCCTCATCTCCCTGCTGGGATCTGTTAGCCACTATGAGCGGAGTGGGTAGCTCCCCACACCTCATGAGTTGGGCAATAGCAGGTTGAGCTATGTTTTGCATCTGGTACCGTGTGCTGAGACGAGTGGGTAGCTCCCATATAACACACACCGTGGCCACCATTGTTCAGTTGATCTGTTTCTCTTGTTGAGCAGCTGTTGAGATATTTTGGCTCCCTGCCTTCGGTTGTAGCCCCATCTCATGCATAGCATTGCATATTATCTGTTGCTGTTTAACTGCTGTTGTGAGGACTAGAATCTGCTAAGTATGACTTATTAGCTAATCATATCTAAGGGAAAGATGACCAAGCAACCCTTCAAGGGCAAGGGTGAACGTGCTCAAGGCCTATTGGATTTGATCCATACTGACGTGTGCGGCCCGTTTAGTATTGGTACTAAATATGGTCACACATACTTCATCACCTTTACCGATGATTACTCTAGGTACGGGTACTTGTACTTGATGAAGTACAAGTCTGAATCCTTTGAAAGGTTCAAAGAATTCAAGGCTGAAGTAGAAAATCAATTAGGCAAAAGTATTAAAGCACTTCGATCTGATCGAGGTGGTGAATACTTAAGTGCTGAGTTTCAAGACTATCTAAAAGAGAATGGGATTCTCTCACAGTGGACCCCTCCGGCCACACCACAGCTCAATGGTGTAGCGGAGCGTCGTAATCGGACCTTGTTGGACATGGTTCGATCTATGATGAGCTTCACTGAGCTTCCTACCTCGTTTGGGGGCTATGCGCTCGAAACGGCGGTAATGTTGTTGAACAATGTCCACACCAAGGCAGTGGATTAGACTCCGTATGAGATATGGATGGGCAAACCACCCAAGTACTCATTTATGAGGATTTGGGGATGTCCTGCTTACGTGAAGCAGACAGTGGGAGATAAGCTGGATACGAGATCCATCTTATGCTACTTCATTGGGTATCCAAAGAATTCCAGTGGATACTACTTCCCCAGCGAAACAAAAGTGTTTGTTTCAAGGAACGCCACCTTTATGGAAAGGAAATTTCTACTGGATAGAAAGGGCAAAATAGTAGAACTCGAAGAAGTTCGAGAACCAATTGAAGTACCGCGTGAGTCTCCTGCACCTACAGAGCCAATACCAGAAATGGTCGCACCTAGGAGATCCGAAAGGATTCCTAGGGCTCCTGAGAGATATGGTTTTCTCCTTGAAGATGATCAAGGTGATCAAGTTATTGGATCCGATCCAAGAACTTTCAAGGAGGTAATTTCCGATGCTGATTCTAACTTATGGCTTGAAGCAATGCAGTCTGAGTTTGACTCCATGCATGCTAACCAAGTTTGGACTCTTGTCAACCCTCCCGAAGGAATTGTTCCTATTGGGTGTAAATGGGTATACAAGAGGAAACTTGGGCCTGATGGTAAGGTAATGACCTACAAGGCACGACTGGTCGCGAAAGGTTACACTCAAAGGCAAGGTGTTGACTATGATGAAACCTTCTCGCCAGTCGCAATGTTCAAGTCAATTAGAATCTTGTTGGCCATAGCCGCATGGTACGACTATGAGATATGGCAAATGGATGTGAAAACTGCGTTCCTTAATGGAAACATTAAGGAAGATATCTATATGACGCAGCCTGAGGGTTTAACATCTGTTGGAAGCGAGCATAAGGTATGCAAGCTTCAGAGATCGATCTACGGTCTCAAACAAGCATCGCGAAGTTGGAACCTGAGATTCGATGAAACAATTAAGGAATTTGGTTTCATCAAGAATCCCGAGGAGCCATGCATATACAAGAAGGTAGTTAAAAGCGTTGTGACGTTCCTAGTACTTTATGTTGATGACATTCTGCTCATTGGGAATGATGTAGGAATGTTGCAGTCAACTAAAGTATGGTTGTCTAGTAGATTTTCGAGGAAGAACATGGGTGAAGCATCCTATATTCTTGGAATACAGATCTATCGGGATAGATCTAAATGGATTCTCGGACTCACCCAAGCTACCTACATCGATACCATACTTAAGAGGTTCTCTATGGAAGAGTCCAAGAGAGGACACCTACCTATGTACCACGGGGTCACTCTATCTAAGTCTATGTGTCCAAAGACTGATGAGGAGATAGAGAGTATGGCACGTGTACCATATGCCTCGGCAATAGGTAGTATTATGTATGGCATGATCTCGACTAGACCGGATGTGCATATGCTCTGAGTGTCACGAGCCGCTACCAGGCCAACCCCGGCCAATTGCATTGGAAGGCCGTGAAGGATATTCTTAAGTATTTGCGAAGGACTAAGAATATGTTCATGGTCTATGGGGGTGGTGAACTGAAACTGGAAGGCTACACTGATTCTAGCTTCCAGTGTGATGTGGATGATTCGAAATCAACCTCTGGATTTGTATTCATGCTCAATGGTGGTGCTGTCTCTTGGAAGAGTTCCAAACAAGACACCATCGCGGATTCAACCACTGAGGCTGAGTACATTGCAGCATCAGCTGCTGCTAAGGAGGCCGTTTGGATAAGGAATTTCGTCCAAGAGTTGGGCGTCATTCCTAATGGAGTTAGTCCAGTCCCGGTGTACTGCGACAACACGGGTGCCGTGGCGCAAGCAAAGGAGCCTAGGTCTCACCAAAGATCCAAACACATACTGAGGAAATACCACATAATCCGGGATATTGTGGCTAGAGGTAGCAGTTGAGAGAGTCGCCTCTGCGGACAA
>KV003368.1:2426-13040 GCA_001598015.1 Dorcoceras hygrometricum | reverse complement strand
GGGGTCTCACCCAATCCCGCTGCTGATGACCCCAAGTGAGTCGGAAAACGGGTCAAAGTGAGACACCTATCATGTAGAGTCTCAATGACGTTTCGAGTCGTGAGGACTAATAGTACAATCAAGACCTCGGACTTATCCACTCGACAAATGGTAACCACTTGGAAAGTCCGAACGAGGGTAGTTCGATAGATCACCAGGTCACTATCTATCTGCATGCTCAGAACATCACAATGTTCCCTACCAATGAAACATGGTACTTTGCATCGCAGATACTAGTCTCGAACTCGGGCGGCCTTATCCTCATTTTGACGGCCCAATCGACTAGGAACATGTTCAGAATACACAGTGACTATTAGATGTGTTTCATGATAGCCGTCATACCCACTATCACATCTAACATACACTTTAGTGTATTCTAGGTCTTTACTCAACGCAATTGTTAATCATTATACAAACAATGAAAGTAAAGAACGCCATATATATAAATGCGAATATAATATATAAAGATTGTCATATACAAGAGTCTATTAACCCACACGCCACAAGTTGGTTAGTTGGGCATCTACTCTAACAAAATTTTACGTGGAAAACCCCTAAAAATTATTAGGTAAAACCCACGGGTAAGATGAAAAATATCACTATAATATTTTGAGAATTACACCATTAACTGTGTTTCCAAAGAGACACACACTCTCTTAATATATGAGAAACCTATCTCATAAATATTACAAAATACACTTTAACATATATAAATATAAATATATATTTATATATATAGAAGATGAGAACTTTGTGGGATGCTTTTGGAATTGAATGGAGGATCTCTATTTATATAGCTCCCGAAACGAGAAAATAGAATTCCATAAGGAATTCATTCCTCCAATATCAGACATTTGGTAGACAAGCAATAAATGCTTGTCTGTCCAACATCAGTTAGAAGAACATTTTCATTTTGAACACATGGAAAACAATATAATTTTAATATATGAGGGAACTTATTGAAAATGTTAGATTTTTTCTCCTTACATATATTTGAAACAAATATGCCAAAATTAGTAGGCCATATTACTTAATCGGGATTTATAGAAATGATTCAAAATTTAATATGAAACGATTCAAATTTTATGTGCAATTCTTTTTATATTATAACTGATGTAACCAAATTTCGTTCAACCACCGAGCTACCGCCATGTAAGACGTATCAGGTCGGGAGGTCGGGATGGACTTGTCTTCAATTCTCGAGCTGGACTTTCCTTGCAATATCCTGCGAACACAAAAGCTAGTCAAAGGGCGTCAGGTGGTGTCCCGACGAAGGCCCTTCGATGCTTGGTTAGAATGAATCTCGGGAGTAAAGAGAATAAAGAGAATAAAATAAGTGAGTTTGCTGAATGGATACAAGGGAGGATATACCAGGGTATTTATAGGTAAACAAAGTGGTTGGATGTACCTGTCCGGGTAATTATGATTTGGAGTGGACGCAGCAGACCTGTCATGTAATTTCACCTATCCCCTGCAGGTAGGGATGATTTCTATCGTACTTGTCAGTATATTAATCATAATTTCATCCAAGAGAGCCAAGTTGTTCATGTGGGGTCGTTATAGAAACGAAATCACGTGTCCTGTCGCTGGGGAATGAGGATATGTTACTCTCAGCTCGAGATCCCGAGGTTACCAAAGGGGTTCAAGGTGGTAAGTTATTAGCAGTAATTTTAAAAGGAATGCCACATCGGGTCCCGAGGTATAGAACTCTACCTTGGATCCCGAGGTGACGCTAATTAGTAGTATCAATAATATTTATACTTTTACCTAATTCCAGCTCGGTTCATGTGCGAAGAGTGAAAGAGGTAAGACGTTAATTCCAGATAAAGAGACAAGAAGGTCAGTGTCCACCTGCAATTTGCCTTTAGAATGTTTCCTTTTTTTCAGACTTCACTTTTCTACTTTCTTTCCTTTTCATTTTTATTTATCCTGCATATGCAAGCAGGCGTGCTAGAAATATATAGGGATAGAACAACATTGATAGGAATGGATCTGGAAAGTCTATTGAGAAGATAAATTTTCATTTAATTTATTATAAATATATACCTTTTAGAGCTCAAAATTTAATTGGATAAAAGTTATCCAATCATAACATTCAAAATCAATCAGTCTCTCATTCATAAATAACATGTTCTAAAATTACTTTGATTTACCTAAACATTTGAACGCACACAATAATAATTTGAAATCTAATTGAAACCAAGTGTAATGGCATTTACATATAATGATTTGCAGAAAATTCTAATTTTGATTATAGAACTTGACATTTAGACTTGTAAGTCTATAAAGTTTAATTTTAAGTTAGTACATATTCTCATAACTTGTAGCTCCTTTTTGTCGGAGTGATGAGGTATTAAAATGGATAGCAAAGATTATAAATTGATGGCCTTTTATATATTGTGACGTGTCGACCATGTTAGTAATTCAATGAAAAAAAACCAAAAGTGATAACAAAGGCTGACTTTTAATTGGACAGAGATAATACTTCGACAACTTACTGGACTAAAACCAGAAAATGACCAAGTTATAGATTCCTGTTTGTAGTTTTCCATGTAATGATGAAAGTGTAATTCAAACATGATTATCTACCTGTTCATTTATTAATTTTCAGAAAATATGTAACTGGGACAACCTAGTCTAGATATTTCTCATTCCAATTAAAATGTTTTCATTAATCAAAACTATGTCCATATCATATTTACGACAAAAAACAATCGAAAATACGCGGAAAAGTTTTCCGAAAAATAAGTGAATAATTGACAAACGTAATAGAATATTGCTAGATCCAAGAAGTAAGAAAAATCTATCATAATAAAATTCCACATTGATCTTAAGTCAACTTTCGTCAAACTAACAAGAGAAAAAAAAAGCACTATTTCCTTGACCTAAAAGATGAATTCACTCGAAAATACTTGGCGATATAAATTGGATGAGCTTAGAAATAAACTGCAATAGAATAGCAGTAGTGCTATTCAGAACAGATTAGAGAAAAGTTTGACAGTATCAATTGATAAAAACAAAACAGAAGAAAAGCTTGTGTTGATCATATTAGCACACTTAGTTCAAGAGTAGTTCAGATCCGTTATTCAAGAGTAAATTAGAGTTCAGCTGGATAGTGTGGCTTAAAGCAGATCAGATAAGCGAGTCATAACAGATCAGATGAGCGAGTCGGAGCAGATCAGTAAGATATGCAAAACATAGCTGTGAAAACATATCAGATCGGATCAGAACAATAACAAGATTTTAAAAATCAAACGAGCATTTACGAAAAAAGTACAGGTACGGCAACAATCAGTATATTGATAGTGTTGTTGAAGTATGAGGATTAACTTAAAAAGTTAAAAAGAGAGCATTTAATGTGTTAGTATGAACTATGCATAGTGCATTAAATGCGCATTTATTGTCAAAGTAAAAAGGTATGAGGAATCGATGTTGAGAGTACTGTTTGAATTTATACCGTTGGATCTCACATTTATAAATACCAAAGGAGAATAGAAGAACAAGATGTTCCTTTTTTTGTTGAGATTTATCTTTGGCTTTCTCTAAGTTTCATATATTCAATAACCTCTTTGCTCACACTATGAGTGTATAAATTCAACTTTGCTGAATCAGCTCATGCTTAAGCTATAATATCAGATTAACTTGAAAGGTTGTGTTTATTGTAAACTTGTAGAGCTTGTTCTGTTAGGTGTTGGTATACTAGGAGGTCAGTTAGTTGTAAGCAGAGGTGAGTAGGTTTGATTAATTCATTAATTAGATTAATATCTTCTAGTGGATATCCTTCAAAATTGGAAGAAGCGAAAACATAGAAGTTTGGCTTCGAACTTCCATAACCAGATCTTATCCTTATATTCTAATTACAGTATTTTTCTTTACCAATTGATGAAGCTGTTTTCTACAAAATTTACTTTGTAACTTGAAAAATTAACATGGATTGAGATATAAGCTCAACCGGTAATTCAGTTGATCTTAGCATTTCAAAAGAGAATTTGAAAGAGTTTATTAATCCCCTTCTAAACTAATTTTTCCATTCCAACGAATGTTCAAAAATTTTCGTTCATGGATCCTCTTTGTACAACATCCATATCGCTTTGTCCGTAATCTCAAGTAACCTTTAATAAAAAACATTAATAACAAAAAATTAAATTATTTTCTATACTCAAATATCGATTCACTAACTCAGGGAAGTAAGCAAAGAAAAAGAAAACCTCACTCCTTATTTAATATTAGGGAACTTATAACAATATAATTAACTTTCTATATTGTTGCTTCTAATTCACCATTTCCCAACACATCATAATCACCTGTCAGTTTGTATCTCTTACCCTCTCTTGTTCTTAACTAGAGCACTGCTTAATCATTTGCTTTTCCAACATATCAATAACCTCTAATTATTCTAATCACCCAACAAATGAAATTCAAATTATATATTCGAAGCTAACAAAAAATATAAAAATAAAAAAAAAAACGGGTTTCTTTAAACACGCGTTGAATGCCTTTTAGAGATAAAATGTCAAGTGCTGCTCACCACCAAACGTGCTGATAATTATATCTGATAACACTTGTCACCTTTTAATACGTAGGTTCATGATTTCGTTTTTTCTTCAACTTTTGTTAACTTTTTCTCAGTTGTGCTTTGTATTATATAGCTTGGCTATGATCTACAGATGATGGAGTTAGTCAAAGAAAATCAGTGGTTTGATTTGTGTACGTAAGTGGGTGTGAATTCGATGCAGATATATTGACGAAGGATTCGAGTATGGAATATGATGCTCGTGTTCCGCCTGGGTTTCGGTTTCATCCGACTGACGAGGAGCTAGTCGGATACTATCTTAGGAAAAGGTTGCAGCACAGAAGATTGATCTTGATGTTATAAGAGATATCGATCTCTATAGGATTGAACCATGGGATCTTCAAGGTATTAAGCAGCTAATGTTCATCTCTTTTTCTGTAAATATTCTACTTTCTTGATAGGGTTTCCTTAATATATTTCGATTTTGGAGATATTGTTTTGATTTGAGAGATCTTATCCTTGCTTGAATGGCCTCGGATAATCTGAGGTGGTCCTTTTCAGTAGGTCTCATGCTCGTTTGATTATTTATAGGAAGAAAAAAGAACGAATATTGATATTTGTTACTATATAATTAAAATTGTTATATCCAATTCTATGATCATATGAAGAACTAAACAAGCAAGTTACATAATGGCAAATTAAAGAACATACCCTTTTGTCATTTCTATGTTCTTCGTAGCCTATGTACTACATATTTCATTGCCTTGGGCTATATATGTTCCACTGGAGCTAATAGGTAATGAAACTCTAGACTGGTTGTATATATAGCATGATTAACTAATTCATATACTTCTATTTACCATCATATATACCTTCTCTACAATTTCTGCAGATACTTGTCGAATCGGGTATGAAGAGCAGAAGGAGTGGTATTTCTTCAGTCACAAAGACAAGAAGTACCCAACTGTACAAGAACTAACAGGGCCACGATGGCCGGGTTTTGGAAGGCCACCGGACGAGATAAAGCAGTATACAATAGATCGAAACTTATCGGTATGAGGAAAACTCTAGTCTTCTACAAAGGAAGGGCACCAAATGGGCATAAAACTGACTGGATCATGCATGAGTACAGGCTTGAATCAGAAGATAAGAATGGCCTTCCTCAGGCAAGGTTCTTTATTCACACTTGTTTTTTTTCAAATTTAAATAGGCATCCCATTTATCCAGCAAAGTTGATCAGGAATAGTGTCCTCCTCCAAATAAAACAATGTTGGGAATTTATGGAATATAAACGTCTGTTGCTTCAAATTTAACTAATAGTTTAATCCTTGCTTCCTAATACTTCAGATAACTTTGGGTGACTACTAGCCATCTATGAGTGAAAATTAAAGTTCAAATTTTTAATCGTGAATATTCAATATTTACACAATTTTTTAAAGGCGTACGGCTCGTTTCCTCGTTAATTATGATAATAAATAGTTAAATAAGGCTAAATGATTTAATTTCGCTAAGTAAGGGCCCATTGTCTCCATCTTTTAATAGCTAGGCATGCACTTCCTTTGCTTGTTCCATTATATTACATGCAAATGCAATCCCCCTCATTATGCATGTAAAGAAATTAAATTTGCTTGTTCCATTATATTACATGCAAATGCAATCCCCCTCATTATGCATGTAAAGAAATTAAAGATGATCCTTTCTCTGCAGTCAAAAGGACCTTTTTTCAGACAATGAACGAGGGAGCTTCTCCATTTAAACAAGTTTTTTGATAAATATGTAAGCACATTCTCCAACATATTAAAGTTCATCATCGGCTGATTTCCGTGGAACAAACAATCCCATAATATGTGCCTAGAAGTTCTCCTAACTCTTGTTTTTTACAAAGAAGTTCTCATCCATGCAGTCATACTCATGTCCATGCACGTACATGAGTGACTTAGTTCAATTTCGCATTAATTAAAAAAAAAATTTTTACAAAGAAAAAATATTCCTAAGAAAAATCCTGCAAGCGATTCGCGTTCGCCGTAACAAATGTTTGCAGGAAGAAGGTTGGGTGGTTTGCCGGGCTTTCAAGAAACGAATCATTACCCAAACAAAGAGCTCCATGTTAGGATGGGACTCAGCCTACTATTATCAAGATGAACCCATAGGTGTCTATGAAATAACGAAACACAAACCCTTAAACTGTCCAGCCAAACACTTGGTCTGCAAACAAGAAACAGATGCTGCTACCGAAACCCTAAATCTCGTCGAGTACCCTGGTCAATTCGTGCAGCTTCCCGAGCTAGGTTCTCCGTCCCTTATGCCGATAAAAACAACGAGCTCCATAGCAGAAATGCGTGCTAGCAATGAGGATGATTACATTAAGGAATACTGTAAATCAAAGAATATAGTGGATTGGAGAGATCTCGACAGATTTGTTGCCTCTCAGCTTAGCAATGGAGATGCAGAATATGAAGGAAAGAGGGTTTCAAGTTTCGAGGAGTTGCTCAAGTGTGGAGGAGAAGGGGAAAAGTTGAATGATGCAATCTCGAGTGATTGTGATAGTGGAATATGCATATTTAATAAGTGAATTTACTTTTTGTTTGTAAATGAAGAACGATTTTTTTTTTTCAATGGATTTGGGACAGGTTTCATTTTTTGTACGATATAATTATGGTGAATGATTTAACCATTTAAGTAATCATTAAGTCTAAGAACTCATTGTCTTGTATATGATTGTAAACCATGTTCCGAGTCTTTTTTTAATCGGATATTTCTCTAGATAAAAGATTACCAATAAAACATTTCAATCACCACAGATGTAAGGACTCTAATTAGTCGAGATGATTAACAGCCTAATGAGTCTAATTAGTGGTTAACTAATCGAAATTAATCAACTTAGAGAGTGTTTTCTGAGGTGGATCATCTCGGATGCAAGCTGATCCTATGTCGTGCTAAGCTGCTGATGCAGGAAGCTGCTTTGGTTTCCAGTTTAGACCAGCACGGGTGCGAGCTGTTTGAGCGACCTGTGTTGATCTTAGGAGAGTGAGCTGCTTTGAGGTTGTAGTAGAATTGTTTCAGTTTGGGGTGCGCTGGACGCATAGTTTGAGAGATTCAGCGTAGAGGTTTTCTGTGAAGTTACGCGAGCTGGACCAGATCGGGTGCAAGCTGACAGATGAGCCCTATACTGTGTTTATCCGTGCTGGGCATGTGAGCTGAGCTGTTGTTGCTGTAGCGTGAACCAGTCCAGTGCAATGCTCTGAGCCGATGTTAGTTTTGGAAGTAGCGTCCCAAGCTGAGTTGACCCTCGAGAGCAGGGTTGACCATCAAAAGCTGGTATGAGTACGTACCTTAAGACCTGAGTGCATGAGCTGATCTGAAAGCTTCATGGTCTGGTTGAGACAGCGAAAGCTAAATAGAGCATCACAAGATGACCTGAGCGATGCGTACTGAGTTGAGTACTCTGAGCTGATATATGTACTGCTAGCTGAGAAGAGAGTACACTGCCTGATCTGGTCCGCATGAGCTGAGAAGTGTAAGCTGAACTGAATGCTCTGTGCTGATCTAAGTGGAACAGATATAATCTTAACTTCATCGTTGTGCTTGATTGAGTATTCTGTCGCGAGCTGTTTTGGGGATAATAGCATAGAGGAGAAAATCTTGGGGATCTCGTAGTATTAGCATAAGCTGAGTTCAGCTTAGGGAGGTTTTGGGTGCCCTGAGCCGAGTGTTCTGATCGCGAGTGGTGTGCCGCGTTCTTTAGTGGTACCAACTTAGGCATAAGCTGGTAGTCTCGTCTGTGTAGACCAGCGCTCTGTGTGGTCTTCAACTTAGGTCAGAGCTATGCGTAGTTGTCAGACCGGACAAGAGCTGTTTATGGTTTCAGCTTTGGCGAGAACTATTCAATACGCGTAAGCTATCCAGCGCGTGATATGGCCTATTGCTGCGAGCTGTGCTGCTGTGCATGTCGTGAGCTGTTCCAGGATTAGGTGCTACGAGCGGAGAGCATCACGGACTGTTTTGGTGGTTATAAGATGGATAGAATGTCCTGAGCTGTATTGCTAGGGCGCGATCTGACCTGAGGTAGCGTGAGCTGTCTGGTTGTGCTGTGATGTTTACCATGTGCTGAGCTCGTGTGATCTGATCTACTGGTGTGATCTGTATTACTGTGCTTGACGCAAGCTGTTTGTGCGGTCAGATTTGGGTGAGAGCTGATCTTTCCTCCTATGCTGGAGAGCGCGCGAGCTGGTTGCACGAGAGCTGATGAAGTTTGTAATCTGTATCGTACGCGAGGGCTGAATAGCTTGCACAAGCTGAACAGTTGGGAGCTGAACTGTAGCGAGAGTGTGATCTGTTGAGAGCGTGGTCTGTAGAGAGCATGAGCTGTTGGATGCGAGAGATGGTTGGAATGCACAAGCTGAGATGCTTTTCCTGTGCTGAATTCATTGTTGAGGTCCGAGCTGATCTGGGAACACTGTAGCCATGATCTGTTGAGTGTGAGTACATATACCGTTAGTTGACCAATACTTATTAATTTTTAGACCATGCATTTCCTATATCTTCTTCTGGAAGCTCCCGTTAGATATTTTCCAAACCCTCGGGTTACTGTTCAACTGACCTTGTATTTTCTAGATCGTCGGAGATTGGCCGATCCATTTTGAGTTAGGGTGCCTCGGTTGGAAACTCATATTCAATCTCGACGTTTCTGTACCTGTTTGGAGTTGAGAGGAGTCCGGACTGAGGAAACCGAAGAGCAGTTGCGTGAGCTGTGTGTTGCGATTTCCGGCTGATTTACGCTTCGGTTCAGATTAGAACCTCTCTTGTGACTTCTGGCGTGTTTCTCCACCATGAGCTGTTGGCTGTGAGTCATGAACCAACTGTGGTGTCTGTCCGTGAGCTTGGTTGAGGTATTTTGTCAGGATTCGCGTAAGGTACGGATGTGAGCTTATATTTATAACTTTGAGATAGGCTTGGATATATTTGTATACGTGCTGTTATGCTGAGCAGTGTGTATGTTTGTTGATTTTATGTTATTTCTTGCGTATATGTTTTGTTGTTATATTGCAAACTGTTGTTATTCATACACGCATGATATTTTGTTGAGGTCCGCCCTTGTTATCTGTAACGCCCCAAAATCCTTAGGACCATATTTATGCATTTCATAAATCATATGGGCCATTTTGGCAATTTTTAATTATCATGTATCTGCTGAATTGTTCATTCCAGCAGGTAAGATTGCGCTGCGGCTGATTTCAGCAGGTAACTCCAAAGAGCAATGCACAAGTTGGTTTGAAATTGATTGTAAAATGTTTTAAGGAGGTGAAATGATTTCTTTTGAAAAAGGTTTGGTGTTTTACAAATTAAAATAATATGAAGGGAATTTTACTAACTTTTAGGAGTGTGTCATGCTTGATTTCACAAGTAGCTTGCCACTAATCCCTTTCATATAAATACTTGTTTCTAAAGTAAGATTTGCATCATTTGCAAAGAAAAGTTTTAAAGTATTCTTCAAAGAAAGTTCCAGAAGAATTTGTGTGTTGCTCAAAAGGGAGGATTCTGCAGGAACTAGCTGTGGTTGCAAAGCTTCAAATCAAGGCACGTAAAAGCTGATCTTTTCTACACCATTTGAAGATATATTGTGTTTTATTGGATCTGTGTGCCTGTATGTTATGGATATATTTAAAGTTCATGTTTGAAATGATTTAGACATGATAAGGAAAGAAAGATGGGTTCGAAAATGATGTTTTGATGTTTATAATGCTTCCAGTATGTTTTTTTTAGAAAGCTTATGAAGTTTTATATGAACTGAGGATTCGAATTCATTTCCAGAAATGTTAGGAAAGTTCTTCTTGAAGTAGCTGTAATATTAGAATTGGATAACTGTGTAATTGGTAGTTGCTGGTCGAATCATTGGTATGGTTTGATAGGCAACAACTGATGGCATCGTTGTTGTTTTGATATTACAGATGAAGAGTTATGTATTCAGCAGCTGTATCTACTTATTAAGATTCAGCAGCTATGTTGTTTTAGCGTTTATGAATGTTCTTCCAATAGTTGTAATGTCGAAATTTGATGATTTT
>KV003363.1:163351-217084 GCA_001598015.1 Dorcoceras hygrometricum | reverse complement strand
GAGCTTTAGTTGGCTGGGATGTTGAAGGCGCTTCTGATCTGGTTTCAAGCTCGAACTCATAGGCCTTTAGATTTGCAAATAAATCATGGAGCTCCATCTTGTTAAGATCCTTGGACTCCCTCATGGCCATCGTCTTTACGTCCCACTCTCTGGGTAGAGCTCTCATCACTTTTAGCACCAACTCCCGGTTGCTGTACTCTTTGCCCAAGCTGTTCAACTCGATGATAATAGCACTGAAGCGCTCGTCGAATTCAGTCATTGTTTCGCCGTCTTTCATCTTGATCGCTTCATATTTTTGCTGAGCCACTGTCAGCTTGTTCTCTTTCGTTTCATCGCTGCCTTCGCATATTTGGACAAGCTTTTCCCATATTTCTTTCGCTGTAGCACAGGTCTTGATTTTGCTGAACATATTTTTTTCTTTGTCCAGCATTTTGTAAAGAATGTCCCTGGCCACGTTGTCCAGATTGGCTTTCTTCTTGTCATCATTTGTATACTCGTGTCTAGCTTTTTCAAGGAACTGAGCCTCGCCATTTGATACAGAGAATGCAATATTTGGCTTCATAATCTTTAAAGGCCCGTCAGTGATAACGTTCCACATCTCATCATCCATCGCAGCAAGATGCGCCTGCATGCGAATCTTCCAGTCGTCGTATTCGTCTCTGGAGAACAAAGGAATCTTATGTGTGAAGGTAGACATATTAATATGATAAAAAACACAAAGATAATTGTTCAATAACTGAGATTTCCCGCTCTGATACCACTTGATGGTCCCCGGAAATAGAATCACTAAGCAAATAGGAGTTCAGAAGGGGGGGGGGAATGAACTCCTTCGATTTTTCTATTTCAAAGTACAGAGCCAATTTGTCTTCTTTCCATTTTTGTGCAAGCATGGAGAAACGGCCTCTGTACACTGTACTATTTACCCAAAATAGTACCTAACTTGTCTCCTTCATTCCAGGCAACTGTACGATCCAACAAATCTTTTCCTTATGAGTAAACGATCGTATTTGAAACACTTTGAGCTTGCGCCTGAAATTACTTTGATAACCAGCACTTACATCCATCGTCGTTGTCAAGAACTTCGACTGGAAAAACGCTTGGAAGAATTCACCTGCTGATATGCATATGCGTTTTTCCATCTGCTGATTCCTTTCGCAAAAACGATGTCGTGTCAACTTATTCAAGTGACGCCGTTTTGCTATCTTCGAAATACATCTGCTGGTTAACATCAACTGCTGGTTCAAGTCACTGTAGCTATCTGCTGAAACAATGCATCTGCTGAAATCTCTAAAGAACGCTTCTGCTGAATCAGTCAAAACGCTGTCGTTCCAACTAAACCAAACGCTGTCGTTGCAACTTAATCAAACGCTGTCGTTGCAACTTTCAACAAGTAGACTTAACCAACTGTTGATCTTTTCAAGAAAGCTTCTGCTGATTGCTTCATCTGCTGATACGAAACAGTGCACTTCGACGACGTCGTTCTAACTTATCGAAACGCTGTCGTTTACCAACTTAGCAAAACACGCTGAAGCTCAAATCGGTATCTGCTGATCGCTCTTGATGAATCTATCTGCTGAACTACTCCAACCGTTCAACTGCTGATCGCATACCATCTGCTGAAAACTCACGAAAGCTCCAACTGCTGAAATACCACTGTAGATAGATAGAACGATCTTCTGAAGAGTGCGACCACTGATTGTCCAATTGCAACTTGTCTTATTTTTGTTATCACCAAAACTTATAAATATTGTTCTAACAGCACTTTCTCTTTACTTAGCATCGCATAACATTTCAGCAGCACACAAGCACAAGTCTCGAACAGATTTATGTTGTACATAAATCTGTTTGAGTTGTTTTAAAATATAGGATTCAGTTCTGGTATTTTCCGCATGATTTTTAAATCATACCAGATCTTTCTACGGTGCTCTGTTTATTGTATTTGTTCAAGAACAACGAGGTATTGCACCTCCAGTAGTATATCAGCAGTGCGAAAATTTCTAAAGTATTTCAAAAGCGCGGCTGCTGATCTTTTGATCCTATTTCCTACGGACCAACAAGTGGTATCAGAGCAGGTTGTTCTTGAACGAGCACTAATTTTAAAACACATGTGCTATGTTTTTAATGTTTTAAATGTTTTGAGAAACTTATTTTATGAAGACCAGATCTGTTTTTAATATAGAACCGGTTTTTCGCTTGATGAACTGTCGGGATGCGCGAGTCTCGGGCAGATGCCAAGTTTCTATTTTCGTTGTGCTGTAAGATCACTTGGAGCGAGGCTCAGTGACAAGCACATGGGGCGAGATAGAAGAAGGAAAAATCTGAGCTGTTCTCTGAACTGGTTCTTCATTATTTTGAGTAACTCAGTAGCACGTGTTATTTGAAATATTTGTATGCTCTGATTTGTATTTTAAAATGTTATGTTTTGCGGATTCCAGCTGATGCAAAATTTTGTTTTTAAATAATTTGAGCTCATATTATAAAAGACAGGGAGAGTGGCGTCACTGTCTTTGTTAATTTGGGCAAATGCATCAGCGTCGGTTTTTCAAAATCATATATTGTTGCATATGGTGCTTCCCAAAAGCTGTTTTTTGTTTTTCAAGTTGAAAACTCCTGCTGTTTCGTTGTTTTGTTGAAACAGTGTAGGGAGAGTTTTTTTTAATATGGGAAGACCAGCAGTTCACTCTCTTTTTGATTCCCACAAAAAGGGAGAGAATTGTTAGAACATGCATCGTTGATTTGAGGTTTTGTGTAAATCAAAAAGGGAGAGATTGATGGATCTGTTTTGACAGATCCTGATTAAGTTTTGAATTACACAAAACCTTGAAAACGACAAGAAGCCTGCAAAAGAAAAGGACGCAAGTACTGTTCCCCTGTCGGTACTTTACAGAGGAGCGTTGCACTGAAATGGAAAGAAGACAAGATAGCCATATAAAGCGCTGAACAGTTTTGGAAGCTGCCCAACGGGAAGAAATTCTACAGAGGCTTTATATACAAAGGCAGCGCCATTGAAAAAAAAAACGAGTTGAGAGACGACGAGTTCGTTCGTTCGACGAAGTGAGCGACGAGAAGTTGGTTCAACTACCATATTGTGGCAGAAATACATTGAATATACAGTGCACCAACAGAGGGAAAAATAGACAGATAGACGAAGCTATCGACCGCCATTAGAGAGGAGCTTTCACGAGAGTTGATTGCTGAGTCTAGATTAGCTACTTAGAGCTTGTCCCTCGTGTGTGAGAAAAACAGAGAGTTTGAGCGTTTCATTGTATCAATCTCACACACCGAGATTCATTCACATCTGTTTGTGAATGAATCTCGAAATCTTGTATCAGTTCCCGTCCAAGCATGAAGACGTAAAACTCTTGTGTATGTAGTCAGCCACACAGTTGAGGCTGTTGTGCATTTGAGGAGTCTAGGAGTTCTCACAGCTGCTGGTTGTGGGATTGGGTCTGTACACGCAGTTGTAAGATCAAATCTTCTAGTGGAGCCTTCCGAGGTGGAAGAAGGGGAGATGTAGGATGTTGATATCCGAACTTCCATAAACAAATATGCTGTGTCTTGTATCGTGTTCTGTTATTCATTCAGCATTCGATTTACTTTAGCACGCATACACGCATAAACAGAAATCAGCACGCACGCATAACAAATCAGCACTTGCTCTTTACTTGGCATCACATAACATTTCAGCAGCACACAAGCACAAGAATCGAACAGATTTATGTTGTACATAAATCTGTTTGAGTTGTTTTAAAATATAGGATTCAGTTCTGGTATTTTCCGCATGATTTTTAAATCATACCAGATCTGTCTCCGGTGCTCTGTTTATTGTATTTGTTCAAGAACAACGAGGTATTGCACCTCCAGTAGTGTATCAGCAGCGCGAAAATTTCTAAAGTATTTCAAAAGCGCGGCTGCTGATCTTTTGATCCTATTTCCTACGGACCAACAGGCTGAAATAGAGTCGTGCAAATTGCCTTTTAAGGGAACAAGATTTGTACTATTCTGGGAAATAGTACAATTTACAGAGGAGCGTTGCACGTATTTGGAAAGACGACAATTTAGCCTTGACAAGCGCAGAACAGATTAGGAATCTATCTAACGGCTTTATTCGAACAGAGGCTATATATGCGAAGGCAACGCCATTGAAGAAGGTTGACGAGGACGAAAACAGACGACGAGAGTTGTTGTTGCACAGTAAAGTAAAATCAAAAGGAGACAACAACGAAAGGGAAGAACACAGAAGAAGATGAAGCAGTAGATAATCATTCTTGAGAGGAGCTTATTGTGTCGACTGCTGAATCTGTATTAGCTCGTTTAGGAGCATTTCCCTAGTGTGTGAGAAACAGAGAGTTGAGAGCTTCATTGTATCAAATCTCACACACAGAGATTCATTCACATCCTTTGGTGAATGAATCTCAAAACGTTTCAAACAGTCCCGTCCAAGCACGATGACGTAAAACTCATGTGTATGTAGTTAGTCACACAGTTGCGGCTGGTGTGCATTGTTGAAGTTTAGGAGTTCTCACAGCTGTTGGTTGTGGGATTGGGTCTGTACACGAGTTGTAAGATCAAATCTTCTAGTGGATCCTTCCGAGGTGGAAGAAGGGGAGATGTAGGACATTGAGGTCCGAACTTCCAGAAACAAATCACTGCGTATCGTACTCTGTTATTCATTCAGCACTTGCATATTTTATTTAGCATACACACGTTTACAGTTCAGCTTTTACATTCAGCTTAGCATCGCATACAATTCAGCACACAAGCACTTGCAAGTCTCGAACAGATTTATGTTGTACATAAATCTGTTTGAGTTGTTTTAAAATATAGGATTCAGTTCTGGTATTTTCCGCATGATTTTTAAATCATACCAGATCTGTCTCCGGTGCTCTTCTGGTGAGTTTTTATGTGTTCAAGAACATCGAGCTATTGCAGCTCCAGTGTATTAGCAGCACGCAAAATTTTCAATCGCCTATTTTAAACCAGCGGCTGCTAAGTTCCTTCGAAGAACAGGGACCAACATCATATTTCCTCAACATTGACACATGAAACACATCATGCATCGCTTCTAACTCAGCAGGCAATCGTAATCTGTATGCCAAAGATCAAATCCTCTCAACAATCTCAAAGGGACCAACGAATCTAGGAGCCAACTTACCCTTAAATTTTAATCTCATCACTCTCTTGAAAGGAGAAACTTTGAGAAACACTCGATCACCAACCTCAAACTCCAAAGGTTTGCGTCTTTTATTAGCATAGCTGGCATGTCAAACTTGTGCAGCTTTCATTCTACTATGAATCAACTCAATTTGGTCTTTTGTATGTTGTACAAATTCAAGAGTAGACAGATGTTTCTCACCAATATCTTCCCAACAGATTGGAGATCTACACTTTTGACCATACAAAGCTTCAAATGGAGCCATCCCGATAGTCACCTGGTAGCTGTTGTTAAGAAAATTCAACCAAGGATATAGAATCCTGTCAGCCACCACTGAAATCCAACACAACAGCTCGCAACATATCTTCTAAAATCTGAATGGTCCTCTTAGATTGGCCATCCGTCTGAGGGTGATAAGCTGTATTCATAGCCAATCTGGAACCCATAGCTACTTGCAAACTCTTCCAGAATAGGGAAGTAAATCTTGGATCTCTATCGGACACTATCGAAACCAGCACTCCATGTAAT
The DNA here is from genome assembly GCA_001598015.1 of Dorcoceras hygrometricum. Lineage (NCBI taxonomy): Eukaryota > Viridiplantae > Streptophyta > Magnoliopsida > Lamiales > Gesneriaceae > Dorcoceras > Dorcoceras hygrometricum. The sequence goes on along the minus strand of KV003363.1, from coordinate 211,401 downwards.
ATAACCACATGGTCGATATACAACTTCGCCATCTTCTTCATCGAACACCTCACATCATAGGGAATGAAATGGGCTGACTTCGAAAGTCTGTCAACAACAACCCAAAGCGCATCACATCCCTTATTCGATCGAGGTAAATGCGTCACAAAATCTATGGCGATGTGCTCCCAATTCCATTGAGGCACCTCCAAAATCTGTAGAAATCCACCAGGTCTCATCCTCTCAGCCTTAACCTGTTGGCAATTCAAACATCACGCTACAAATCCAGAAATGTCATTCCTCATGCCTTCCCACCAGTAGTGAGACTTCAAGACATGATACATCTTCTTCTCGTCAGGATGCACACTGTAACGACTACAATGGGCTTCATTCAAAATAGTCTCTTTTAAATCAATCAGGTTCGGAACCACAAATCTACCCTGGAATCTCAGACATCCATCAGAAGCAACAGAAAAATATTCTGACTGACCATTCTGGGCCTTAAACTTCAACTTATGAATATACAGGCCAGTTCTCTTCGCTGCTCTAATGTCTGCAAAAATCTGTGGTTCTACCTGAATAGAAGAAACCATGAAATACTGATCACTTGGCTAACATGCCATCCAGAAGTCCCCAAATCCTCATGGACTTTGGATATACTCATCGATGCCAACATTGCAGGTTGAGATTTTCTACTCAAAGCATCGGCCACTAAGTTCATCCGCCCAGGCTGATACTGAATCTCACAGTCAAAATCTTTGAGCAACTCCATCCAACGATGTTGCCTCATATTCAAATCAAACCGTGTGAAGATATACTTCAGGCTCTTGTGGTTCGTGTACACCACAAACTGCTCACCATACAAATAGTGACGCCAAATCTTCAAGGCAAACACAATCGCAGCCAACTCAAGATCATGAACGGGGTATCTCGTCTCATGGGGCTTCAACTGTCGAGACGCATAATCTATCACATGCCCGTTCTGCATCAATACACAGACCAAACCATTCAGAGAAGCATCAGAACACACAACAAAACCTCCAGAACCCGAAGGAAAAGCCAACATAGGAGCAGTAGTCAACTTCTCCTTGAGCAACTGGAAACTTGACTCACATTCATCTATCCACAGAAATCTCCTATCCTTCTGGGTCAATTGGGTCATCGTCTTAGCTATCGAAAAAAAACCTTCAATGAAACGCCTATAATAGCCAGCCAATCCTAAGAAACTATGGATCACGGAAACATTCTTAGGTCGTTCCCAGTTCAGAACTGCTTCGACCTTACTCGGATCCACAGAAATACCTTCAGCAGATATGACATGACCCAAAAATATTACTCTATCCAGCCAGAATTCACACTTGCTGAATTTCGCGTAGAGCTGTGAGTCTCTCAGTTTCTGCAACACCAGTTTCAATTGTTCTTTATGCTCTCTGAAGTTCCTCGAATACACCAGGATGTCATCTATGAAGACAATCACAAAATGATCGATGTACTCACTAAATACGGGATTCATCAAATCCATGGAGACAGCAGGAGCATTTGCCAATCCAAAAGGAATCACCAGAAACTCATAATGCCCGTATCTCGTCCTGAAATCCGTCTTCGACACATCAGCGTCTCTAATCCGCAACTGATGATAACCTAATCGCAGATCGATCTTAGGGTACACCGCGGATCCTTGCAGTTGATCAAACAAGTAATCAATCCTCGGCAAAGGATACTTGTCTTAATCGTCACTTTATTCAACTGTCGAAATCTATCCACATCCTCATAGATCCATCCTTCTTCTTCATGAAAAGAATTGAAGCTCCCCAAGGCAACATACTCGGTCTGATGAAGCCTTCTCCAAAACATCACGCAATTGCTCCTTAAGTTCCTTCAACTCAGCTGGAGCCAAACGTACGGAGCTCTAGAAATCGGGGCTGTCCCTGACACCAACTCTATCCTGAAGTCAATTTCTCATCTCGGGGGAAATCCAGGAATCTCATCCAGAAACATGTTAGGGAACTATCGAACAATTGGGACATCACTCAACTCTATCCGTGATTCTCGGGAAACATCAAGGGCATATATCATAAACCCAGAGTTCTCTAAAGACAACAGGCTGAACATATCCATGGCAGATACTAGTGGGATCTTCGATCGTGAATCAGCGCCGTAGAAATCCCACTTCTCCCCAACTTGAGTTCTAAACCTCACTACACCATGGAAACAATCCACAATCGCTCTATAACTGGACAACACATCCATACTCAAGATACAATCAAATTCTCTAATCTCCAAAACAATCAGATTAATGAATCTCAAAACCTTTCCAACACAGGTCCCGTCCAAGCACGATGACGTAAAACTCATGTGTATGTAGTTAGTCACACAGTTGCGGCTGGTGTGCATTGTTGAGTCTAGGAGTCCATACAAGTGCTGCTTGTGTGGTGGGTGTTTGCAGATGATCTGTAACCATCAAAGTCTTCTAGTGGATCCTTCCGAGGTGGAAGAAGGGGAGATGTAGGACATTGAGGTCCGAACTTCCAGAAACAAATATGCTGCGTATCGTATTTCTTTTATTCATTCAGCACTCGCATTATTTTAGCACGCATAACACACGTTTACAGTTCAGCACTTGCATTTTATACTTAGCATCGCATACAGTTCAGCACACAAGAACTTGCACAGTTTCGAACAGATTTATGTTGCACATAAATCTGTTTGAATCGTTTTAAAATATTAGGATTCAGTTATGGTATTTTCCGCATGATTTTTAGATCATACCAGATCTGTCTCCGGTGCTCTTCTGTATTTAATGTTCAAGAACAAAAGGTATTGCACCTCATTGTGATAAGCAGCACACAAATTTTTAAACCTCATTTAACCAGCGGCTGCTTAGTTTCCTCGAAAAACAGGGACCAACATAGTGCCTGCAAGAACCAGTTGGTCGTGGTTAGCGTACAGTACGGTCCTTTCTACACATATATCACGATCAGATCAACGACCATTGGTAAATCGAGAGTCGCTAGAGATCCGACAGCTATGCATACATCTTGGAGATCGAATAGTGACATCGCGAGTGTAACTAGGTAAACCCATTTACCTAAAACACATCCAGTACTCTGGCCAGAGATTTAAACACTATTATCCCCTCAGATAGCATAGGATATCCACGCATGAAAGCGAGCGGTGAATCCTCGACAACGAAGCATTGACTCCTACATGCATCGGGACCTCACCCAATCCCACCGCCTAATGAACCCAAGTGATTAGGCAAACGGGTCAAAGTGAGATGCCTATCATGTAGAGTCTCAATGACGTTTCGAGTAGTGAGGACTAATCAGTACAATCAAGACCTCGGACTTATCCACTCGACAAATGGTAACCAATTGGAAAGTCCGAACCGCCGCCGCCGCCGCCCAACTTCGCCGGAATTTCGTTCCGGCCTAGTTTTTCGTGGAGAATCCGATCGTGCCGATCTCGTCAGGACTTCTAGTGCAGTCTGACGAAGGAGTCTTGGATCTGGTCGTGGACCGGATTGGCGTATCTACCGCAATCAACCGAGAAGCGCCGGGTTCTTGAAACACCGGTTGGAGCCAGGCACAAGTGCCAGCGAGGTAACACGCCTGAAACACCCTATGTATGTTGATACATTAATGATTGAATTTTTCGTATTGATCGCATCCCGGTACTCCTTTTATTCTTCCGCTGCCTGCCGGGGTGCGGATCCGGACCAATCCCAACATAATAACCAGTAACTTATAACTTTTCCTTAGTCTGAAGAAATCAAAACATCTAAGGAAAATTCCAGAATAAAGAACATGTAAGCTGCTTGTAAGCTACATAAATGAAAACATGTAATCTGCTTGTAAGCTACTGAAATGAAAACATGTAAGCAAGCTGTAAGCTACTCACAGAACATCTCGGAAAACTTAGGAAAAAGCTGAGCGCATCATCAAATATTTTCTAACAAAGCTTTTTCTAAATAAAAACCTTAGCAACCCAATAATTTACATGAAACTTCATAAACTTCATTAACTCAAATAAACATGCAAGCAGAACAATAATATGCTTTCAAAAGTGCAGCAACAAACATAGTTTACTTGCCTTAATAATGACGATGATTTACAGATACTTATCCGGCTTGTGCAGCTAACAGACATGATCGGCCCTTTTGAAAAGTTTAAAAACTTTGATCGGTTTCTTGTTACAGAGAGCACCTCTTCAATAGTTTTCCTTTACATGAATTTTGTGATTGAGGATGCATGATGTGTTTGCAAGTATTTATATGCAAAATTTTCAAAGTCAAAATGAGTGGAAACACGTTTTCTTTAAAGTGCTACTCTGTTTTTGAATTTAAAAATACAAACCGAATCGATTAAATTGAAATAGATCGGGGTTTACTTGACCAGCCGCACCGTTTCTCACAATTCGTGTCTCTATTCTGCAATAAAATCAGCTCGGACAAAAGCTGATTGACAGAAGAATTACAAATAGATCCCTCAAACTTTAAACTTTATATTTGTGGATTTATGGATTTCGGGGCGCTACAATTCTACCCTCATTATAAAAAATTTCGTCCCTGAAATTTACTTAAACAGATTTGGGTAGCTACTTCGCATATCTGCCCCAGCTTCCCAGGTTGCTTCCGTTTCTAAGTGGTTTGCCCACTGAATCTTGATCACAGGGATATTTATATTTCTTAACCTTCGGTTTTGTCAGGCCTCGAGCTCAACTCAGAGTTAAACCACGCAAAACAATAGCGTAAGCATACAAAAGTGGCTTACAATTTTTGCTTTTGGCATGACGATTAAAACATTTAATTTAAAATATAATAATACTCAAAATATCCCAGATGAATAACACAATTCAGTACAACAGTACAGCATTAACACACATATCAAGTACCAAACAACACTACTACAAAGCACAGGACAACCCCCGGCTAACAGTATTGATACATAATATGCTATATGCTAACTGGGACACTCTAACAACCTCCTGGGGCACCACCAGCCGGGTCTACTCCACGACAAGCAGAGTAACCATGGTAACCTGAAAACACATACAGGAAAACAATACCAGCCCCAGAGGGACATGGGGTCAAACCCCAGTACGGAGAGCAACTGAAAACAACAGTTAGATAGCAACAGATAAAATGCAAATGCTATGCATGAGATCAAGGCTACAACCGAACGCAGGGAGCCAAAGGATTCCAAGGACAACTCAGCAGCTGGAATCTGAACAGAAGACAGTGGCCACAATGTGTGTGAGTATATGGGAGCTACCCACTCGTCTCAGCACACGGTACCAGGTGCATAATCAACGCTCAACCTGCTGTTGCCCGACACATGAGATGTGGGAGCTACCCACTCCGCTCACGGTGACTAACAGTCCCAGCAGGGAGATGAGTGACAGGAGTTACCCGAGCGCCTCTACCACACCCTGGCACGCTCAATCAACAAACATAAGGCACGGCTACAAGAGATCTGAAGACAACATGGAAAATATGCGTGTATGCAGTGCAACAAATGCAACAGATAACAAGACAATGTACACAACATCACATAACAGCAATCATGAGCACATATCAATGCCGAATCTCAAAGCTGTAACAAGATCACATCCGTACCTCAAATCTTCTGTGCTACAATTACTACAAACAGGGTCCGAGCAACACAGATCTGCCACCTGCTAAGCCATCAGAAGCAACTACTCAAGACCGAAACACAGAAAAGCAACAGCTGGGAGCTACAAACTCGACCAGCGCTCATCCTACCCTTCTTTCACAACAGAAGGCTCTAAACAAAGCACAAGGTAGGATCTGAACACTTACCCCAACAAGCTAGGACGGAACGCTAACAGACTACAGAAGGGAGATGTCTTAGCAAATCCTTACAGCTTCATGCAAGCTTCCCAACGAGGTATCAATCGAAGCGCCTTAGCAAGAGGAATCCAACGCTACCACTCTCGCTCTCGTCGGAGCTATCTACCGTCGGCAATCGAAGAAGATAAGGTTCAGTGAACAGTAGCTAGGGTATCGCGACAGAGTTCAACAATCGGGAAATATTCTAAGTGTCGGGAAACAATAATAGAGAACAAGGCCAAGTTCCCTATTTAAATCTCACAGCTAACTGAAACTGGGAACAGATCCACCGACAACTTAAGCTATCACAGCTGGTATCCCGCTCATATCTGAATCTCGCATCAGATAAGTCCCTTCGCCAAAACAGCGACCACTTAAACCAAACGACGCCGCAGAGAGCTACTGTCGCAACTGGACACGTAACCCGCTACTCACGGCTGAACAACTAACCAACATCTGATTGCTCACACAGCTGAAAGCGAACGCAACTCACATCTGAGTCTCCTCCGCTAATCAAAATGCTGTCGTTCCAACTAATCCAAACGACGACGTACTAACACCCGCTACAAAACACGCCAGGGGACATCTAAATTCCCACGATATCAGATTTCTCCTCAAATCTGAAACCAAAAGCTGTCACAACTGAGCTTCGCTCGCTAAACCAAAACGCTGTTCGTTTTTCTTAATCCAAACGACGTAGTTTAGATACTCACTGCTGAAACACGCTAGCGCACTCTCTCTGCTCAGCGACAACAGATTTCGCTACGACTGCTGAACGCGATAACTCAGCGACGACCAACGCTCTCATCTGAATCCAATAAAACCCGATTAATTAACTCAATTAATCTCATCAGCTTTTCGGATCTCACATCTCTCCCCCACTAAAAAAGGATTTTGTCCTCGAAATCAATCAACTCCAAATCAAGAGTTCAAGATAACTGGGAAACAACCAGCAACCAACCACTGGAAAAACAAGGAACAAACTAGCTACTGAAATCTGATCCAGCGCTCACTCAAACAGATGCGGCCACTCACGCTGCATCTTCTCTTCCACTTCCCAAGTAGCTTCTTCTCTACCATGTTTGCTCCACTGAACCATCACCAAGGGAATGGTTTTGTTCCTCAGCTATTTCTCTTTTCTATCTAAGATCTGCAAGGGATATTCAACATAACTCAAAGTCTGATCTAACTCCACCTCGTCAGTTCTCAACAGATGCGAGGGATCTGGCTCATACTTCCTCAACATCGAAACATGAAACACATCATGTAAGGAAGACAAATCTGGTGGCAACAACAACCGATATGCCAAAGGGACAATTCTCTCAGCTATCTCATAGGGTCCAACATAACGAGGAGCCAACTTTCCCTTGAGACCAAATCTCATAACACTACGGAAAGGAGAAACTTTCAGAAAAACCAGATCAACAACTTCAAATTCCAAAGGCCTACGCCTCTTACTCGCATAACTAGCTTGGCGATCTTGTGCATCTTTCATTCGCTGGCGAATCAAATCCACCTGATCTCTCATCTGCTGCAAAAACTCTGGAGAAGACAGCTGCTTCTCCCCTACTTCTTCCCAACATACTGGCGATCTGCACTTCCTACCATACAAAGCTTCAAATGGCGCCATGACAATCGTGACCTGATAGCTGTTATTGTAGGAAAACTCAACCAAAGACAACGAGTCTTGCCAGCTACCACTAAAGTCCATCACAACACCTCTCAACATATCCTCCAAAATCTGGGTAGTCCTCTCAGATTGGCCATCGGTCTGGGGGTGATACGCTGTAATCATAGCCAATCTAGTTCCCAAATCTATTTGCAAACTCTTCCGAAACCTGGAAGTAAATCTAGGATCATGATCTGAAACAATCGAAACTGGCACACCATGCAAACGCACCACGAAATCTACATACAGCTTCGCCATCTTCTTCAAAGAATAACTCATGTTGTAGGGAATGAAGTGCGCAGACTTCGACAATCTGTCTACAACAACCCACACAGCATCACAACCTCTGCTGGAAGGAGGCAAATGCGTGACAAAATCCATAGCTATGTGCTCCCAATTCCATTGGGGCCCCTCTAAGCTTTGCAACAAACCACCAGGTCTCATTCTCTCTGCCTTGACTTGCTGACAATTCAGACAACTGGCTACAAAATCAGCAACATCACTCTTCAAACCTGCCCACCAGTAATGCTGCTTCAAGGCATGATACATCGTCCTTGCACCAGGATGGACACTGTATCTACTGCAATGCGCTTCTCGCAAGATCTCTTCCTTCAAATAAACCAGATTTGGCACAACCAGCCTGCCACGAAACCTTAAACAACCATCAGAAGAAACAGAATAATCCTCCAACTGTCCAGCTCTCACCTTCAGCTTCAACTCATGGATGGATGGATCAGTCCTCTGAGCTGCTCTAATGAATAACTCATGTTGTAGGGAATGAAGTGCGCAGACTTCGACAATCTGTCTACAACAACCCACACAGCATCACAACCTATGCTGGAAGGAGGCAAATGCGTGACAAAATCCATAGCTATGTGCTCCCAATTCCATTGGGGCCCCTCTAAGCTTTGCAACAAACCACCAGGTCTCATTCTCTCTGCCTTGACTTGCTGACAATTCAGACAACTGGCTACAAAATCAGCAACATCACTCTTCAAACCTGCCCACCAGTAATGCTGCTTCAAGGCATGATACATCGTCCTTGCACCAGGATGGACACTGTATCTACTGCAATGCGCTTCTCGCAAGATCTCTTCCTTCAAATCAACCAGATTTGGCACAACCAGCCTGCCACGAAACCTTAAACAACCATCAGAAGAAACAGAATAATCCTCCAACTGTCCAGCTCTCACCTTCAGCTTCAACTCATGGATGGATGGATCAGTCCTCTGAGCTGCTCTAATGCTAGCAACAATCTGTGGCTCAACTTGAAAATAAGACACCACAACATAATCCTCAGCTGGGTAATACCGCCAACCAGTAGTGCTTAGATGCTCATGGACCTTCGAAATCTGCATCGAAGCCAGCATCTCCACTTGAGCCTTTCTGCTCAACGCATCAGCAACTACATTAATCTTCCCAGGGTGATATTGGATCTCACAATCAAAGTCCTTAAGCAACTACATCCATCTACGCTGTCTCATGTTCAAATCTGACTTAGAAAACAGGTACTGAAGGCTCTTGTGGTCGGAGTACACCCCAAATTGCTCACCATACAGGTAGTGGCGCCAAATCTTCAAAGCAAAAACCACTGCTGCTAACTCCAAATCATTAACTGGGTAGCGAGTCTCATGCGGCTTCAATTGCCGAGAGGCATACGCAATGACTCGACCATTCTACATCAACACACAACCCAATCCATTCAAGGAAGCATCTGCACAAACTACAAAACCTCCTAAACCACACGGCAGAGCTAACACAGGCGCAGAAGTTATCTTCTCTTTGAGCAACAGAAAACTATTCTCGCATTGCTCAGTCCACACAAACCTCTTGTCTTTCTAAGTCAACTGCGTCATTGGCTTAGCTATACTAGAAAATCCTTCTATAAACCGTCGATAATAGCCAGCAAACCCAAGAAACTACGAATCTCAGACACATTCTTGGGACGCTCCCAGTTGAGAACTACCTCAACCTTACTGGATCCACAAAAATACCCTCAACAGAAATCACATGACCCAGAAACACAAATCGGTCTAACCAAAACTCGCACTTGGAGAACTTGGCATAAAGCTGCGAGTCTCGTAGCATCTGAAGAACTAGCCTCAAATTCTCTTTGTGCTGCAATGGAGTCTTAGAATACACCAAAATGTCATCGATAAACACAATCACAAACTGATCGATGAACTCTCTAAAGACTCTATTTATCAAATCCATGAAAACTGCGGGAGTATTCGTCAAACAAAAAGGCATAACTAGAAACTCATAATGCCCATACCTTGTACGAAACACAATCTTCTCGACATCCTGCTCTCGGATGTGCAACTGATGATACCCTAAACGCAGATCGATCTTCGAAAACATAGCCGAACCCTGAAGCTGATCAAACAGTCATCGATCCTAGGCAAAGGGTACCAAACAAAAAGGCATAACTAGAAACTCATAATGCCCATACCTTGTACGAAACACAATCTTCTCGACATCCTGCTCTCGGATGTGCAACTGATGATACCCTAAACGCAGATCGATCTTCGAAAACAGAGCCGAACCCTGAAGCTGATCAAACAAGTCATCGATCCTAGGCAAAGGGTACTTATTCTTCACTGTCGCCTTGTTCAACTGCCTAAAGGTGATACACATACTCATCGACCCATCCTTCTTCTTGACAAACAAAATAAGCACTCCCCACGGGGACAAGCTAGGCCTAATGAATCCCTTCTCCAGCAAATCAATAAGCTGAACCTTAAGCTCCCTCAACTCAGCAGGCGCTAAACGACACGGAGCACGCGAAATCGGAGCTATACCAGGTACCAACTCAATGCTGAAGTCTATCTCCCTTCTCGAAGGAAAACCAGGAATCTCCTCCGAAAACACATCCGAGAAATGTCGAACCACGGGGACTCTACTAAGCTCTACGCTCGAAGAAGAAGAATCATCTAAGGCATAGATCAAAAAGCCAGCGTTCTCTAGCGACAACAGGCTAAACATCTCCATCGCAGAGACTAAAGGAATTTTCGACTGGGAATCTTGGCCGTAGAAATTCCATTTCTCGCCAGACTGGGGCATAAATCGCACAGGAAACAATCCACAGTGTCCCTATAGCAAGACAACACGTCCATTCCAACAATACAATCGAAATCCCACATCACTAGCCTGATCAGGTTGGCTAACAACACACTCTCGCCAAACCTAAGAATATCATTCAACAAGATCTCCTGGGAGAAAAGGCTCGCGCCGACAGGAGTCGCAACAGATACAACATCACACAAAGTAGTGGTATGCAAACCATACTCAACCACAAATGCATCAGCAATAAAGGAATGTGATGCTCCTGTATCAAATAACACACGCGCAGGAAATTCAAAAACAAAGCAAATACCTGCGATTATCCCTTCGCTTGGCGTGCCCTCCGCTTGCTCGCTAGTCATGGCATTCACTTGGGCAAACTGAGGTCCTGAAAACTGAGGATGGGAAGACTGTCCAAACCGCGAAGGACCAGGCTTCTGAAACGGCCTAAACTGAGGCTCCCCTAACCTCTTCTACTGAACAGGAAAAGCAGAACAACCTTTAGACGATCCACCTCGACCCTGCGGTGGAGCTGCGGTATGCTGAGAACCAGACAAAGGACACACTCTAGCAAAGTGTCCGTACTGACCACAGACATTACAAGAACCCTGCACACCAACACAATGAGCTGTAGGGTGCTTTCCACCACACTGGCCACAACACTCAACCTTGGTACTACCGCTCGTTGGAACTATCAGAGCCAGAAGAACTAGAACCAAATTTCTTCTTGAACTGTCTACCCCGAGGTCTAAACCTCTGATGTCCAGACTGCTGGGCTAATTGCTGCTGCTGTTGGGGTGGCTGAGACGACTGCACTGACTGGGAAGGTTGCACTCTCGAAACCACGGGACAACTACCTTGCACACCTTGCAGCCTAACACGCGACCGACGATTCTCTAGTCCTTCCTCAATGTCTATAGCCCTGTCCACCGCTTCTGCATAGCTCGCCGGTGAACCCGCCAACACAAAAGAGTACAACTCCTCATTGAGCCCCTCTAAGAACTTGTTCCTCTTCGCCTTCTCTCTGCCAGCAACGTGCGGAACATATGCGAGAAGAGAAGAAAAACTCCGGGCATACTCTGCCATGGACATAGAACCCTGAACCAAGTTATCGAACTCTCGCTCCCTGGCGTTCAAAAAAGATTCCAGAACGTAATCATGACGAAAGGCAGTACAAAAGCTACTCCATGAAATCCCCATGCCTGTCTCCTCGAGAGTCCTAGAAGCACCTCTCCACCAACGCTCGACACTTCTTCTCAACTGAAACGTAGCTAAACTCAGCCTACGCTCATCGTCATACCTGACTCGCTCGAACAACCCGGTAATATGCTGCAACCAGGACTCAGCATCGGAACTAGGTTCATCGCCATTGAACGTCTGAGGATTCATCCGCTGAAACCTCTCCATCACAAGTTCCATATCGTCCACTCGGGCTGCCAGCTCATCTACCTCCAAGTCAACCTGTTTATCGCGTCCACGACGAGGAACACAACGCTGAACTTCCTCGTTCTGACCTTCGACTCTTTCTGAAACTGTCCTCTACCTCTACCCCTACGTCTAGGCGGCATCTACGAAGGAACTAAGAAGGTAAGGTCACGCAACAACAGATATATCACATAGGTCACACAGATCACATAGAATCACATAATCAAGCACATGCAACACGCAACATTGTGCCTAGACTCAAGTGTGATCAAAAGAAATCGAGCTTATCCCAACTTAAGCTCTGATACCAAAAATGTCAGGCCTCGTGCTCAACTGAGAGTTAAACCACGCAAAACAATAGCGGAAACATACAAAAGTGGCTTAAAATTTTCGCTTTTGGCATGACGATTAGAACATTTAATTTAAAATACAATAATACTCAAAATATCCCAGTTGAATAACACAATTCAGTACAACAGTACAACATCAACACACATATCAAGTACCAAACAACACTACTACAAAGCACAGGACAACCCCCGGCTAACAGTACTGATACATAATATGCTATACGCTAACTGGGACACTCTAACAACCTCCTGGGGCACCACCAGCTGGGTCTACTCCACGACAAGCAGAGTAACCATGGTAACCTGAAAACACATACAGGAAAACAATACCAGCCCCAGAGGGACATGGGGTCAAACCCCAGTACGGAGAGCAGCTGAAAATAGCAGTTAGATAGCAACAGATAAAATGCAAATGCTATGCATGAGATCATGGCTACAACCGAACGCAGGGAGCCAAAGGATTCCAAGGACAACTCAACAGCTGGAATCTGAACAGAAGACAGTGTCCACAATGTGTGTGAGTATATGGGAGCTACCCACTCGTCTCAGCACATGGTAAAAGGTGCATAATCAACGCTCAACCTGCTGTTGCCCGACACATGAGATGTGGGAGCTACCCACTCCGCTCACGGTGGCTAACAGTCCCAGCAGGGAGATGAGGGAAGGGAGTTACCCGTGCGCCTCTACCACACCCTGACACGATCAATCAACAAGCATAAGGCACGGCACAAGAGATCTCAAGACAACATGGAACAGATGCGTGTATGCATTGCAACAAATGCAACAGATAATAAGACAATATACAAAGCATCACATAACAGCAAGCATGAGCACATATCCATGCCAAATCTCAACGCTGTAACAAGCTCATAGCCGTACCTCAAATTTTCTGTGCTACAATTACTACAAACAGGGTCCGAGCAACACAGATCTGCCACATGCTAAGCCATCAGAAGCAACTACTCAAGACCGAAACACAGAAAAGCAACAGATGGGAGCTACAAACTCGACTAGCGCTCATCCTACCCTTCTTACAAAACAGAAGGCTCTAAACAAAGCACAAGATAGGATCTGAACACTTACCCCAACAAGTTAGGATGCAATGCTAACAGACTATAGAAGGGAGATTTCTTAGCAAATCCTTCCAGCTTCACGCAAGCTGCCCAACGAGGTATCAATCGAAGCGCCTTAGCAAGAGGAGTCCAACGCTACCACTCTCGCTCTCGTCGGAGCTGTCTACCGTCGGCAATCGAAGAAGATAAGGTTCGGTGAACAGTAGCTAGGGTATCGCGACAGAGTTCAACAATCGGGAAATGTTCTAAGTGTCGGGAAACAATAATAGAGAACAAGGCCAAGTTCCCTATTTAAATCTCACAGCTAACTGAAACTGGGAACAGATCCACCAACAACTTAAGCTATCACAGCTGGTATCCCGCTCACATCTGAATCTCGCATCAGATAAGTCCCTTTGCCAAAACAGCGATCAATTAATCCAAACGACGTTGCAGAGAGCTACTGTCGCAGCTGGACACGTCACCTGCTACTCACAGCTGAACAACTAACCAACATCTGATCGCTCACACAGCTGAAAGCTAACGCAACTCACAGCTGAGTCTCCTCCGCTAATCAAACGCTGTCGTTCCAACTAATCCAAACGACGACGTACTAACACTCGCTACAAAACACGCTAGGGGACATCTGAATGCCCACGATTTTAGATTTCTCCTCAAATCTGAAACCAAAAGATGAAACCACCGAGCTTCGCTCGCTAAAAAAAACCGCTGTCGTTTCACTTAATACAAACGACGTATTTTAGCTACTCACTACTGAAACACGCTAGCGCACTCTCTATGCTCAGCGACAACAGATTTCGCTACGACTGCTGAACGTGATAACTCAGCGACGACCAACGCTCTCATCTGAATCCAATAAAACCCGATTAATTAACTAAATTAATCTCATCAGATTTTCGGGTCTCACAGGTTTTCTATCAGAAGAATTTTCACTGGCTCTTCTTCATAGGTCAGATAAGGTTCAAGCTGTATCGGCTCGTACCTTAGTACATGAGAAGGGTTCGAAATATATTTCCTGAGAGCTGATATATGAAATACATTGTGAACTGCTGATAACTAGGGTGGCAATGCTAAGAGATAAGCCAATGTCCCTACCCTTTCCAGAACATCGAACGGGTCGATATATCTGGGACTTAGATTACCTTTTCTTCCAAATCTCATTACACCCTTCATGGGTGCTACTTTCAGAAACACATGATCACCCACTTCAAAATTCAGCTCACGGCAATGACTATCAGCATATCTCTTTTGTCTACTCTACGCCCTCTTCATATGATCACGTATTCTATTGATGGCTGCTGTAGTCTGTTCTACAATATCAGGCCCTATCTCAGTCCTTTCACCTACATCATCCCAATGTATCGGTTATCTACACTTTCTTCCATAAAGTGCTTCGTATGGAGCCATTTCTATTCAGGTCTGGTAACTGTTGTTATACGCGAACTCTACTAAGGGTAATTTGACATCCCAACTTTCTGCAAAATCAAGGGTACACGCACGAAGTAAATCCTCCAATGTTTGTATTACTCTTTCAGATTGTCCATCAATTTGCGGATGGAAAGCTGTACTAAGGTTAATTTTGTTCCCATGGCTCTATGCAATCTCTTCCAGAACATAGAAGTAAATCTAGGATCTCGATCTGAAACTATGGAATTTGGAATTCCATAGAGTCTCACTATTTCTTTTACGTACAACTCAGCATAATTATTTAGATCATATGTTGTATTTATCGGTAAGAAGTGAGCTGACTTGGTTAATCTATCAACTAAAACCCAAATAGAGTTGAATACAGGAGTGTTCTTGATAAACCTACTACAAAGTCCAGTCACTTGTTGACATGTTAAACACTCATAAATGAATTGCAGATATCACGTTTCATTCCCGATCACCAAAACAGTTGTTGCAAATCTTTATACATTTTCTTACCTCCTGGGTGAATGGAATAAGGAGTGTTATGGACTTTGCTCATAATCTCAGTGCGCAAGTTATCAGCTCGCTGTACCCATATTCTATCTTGGTATATCACAATTCCTTCTACTGTTGTATCAAGATCTCCACCTCTCTCTTCATCTTTCTACGTCCATTGAAGTAGTTGATCATCCATCGCTTGAACTTCTCTAATGCGATCTTTTAGCGTAGACTGGATGGTAAGTACAACTAATCTTGCGGCACATTCATGCATAATTACTTCCAGTTCAAAACTCTCAATTTCCTTAGCTAATGGTATCTGAACTGATAGTTGGGCTATTCCCACAGCTTTTATACTTAACGCATCTGCTAATACGTTAGCTTTACCTGGGTGATAACTAATGACACAATCATAGTATTTTACCAGTTCTATCCACCTTCTTTTCCTCATGTTGAGTTACTTATAGGTAAAGAAATACTTGAGGCTCTTGTGATCTTTAAATATTTTGCATTTTTCTCCATATAGGTAATGCCTCCAAATGTTCAATGCAAACACCACGGCTGCCAGTTCTAGGTCATGCGTAGGATAATTCTTCTGCTGAATTTGCCTAGAAGCATAGGCAATCACCTTTTTATCTTGCATTATGACAGCCCCCAAAGACATCTGTATAGATCGTGTAGTCCCATTTTTCAGATGGCAGAGTTAAAGCAGGGGCTTCTATCAATGCTTGATTTAACCTCTCAAAGCTGAACTGACATTCTGGAGTCCAAACTCACCTAACATTCTTCTTGGTCAGTGTCGTTAAAGGGACAAATATCTTTGAGAATCCCTCAATAAACCGCCGGTAATAACTTGCAAGTCTTAGGAAACTGCGACTCTCAGTAATGCTCTTAGGTACAGGACACTCCCGAACTGCTTCTACTTTTGATGCGTCTACTTCTATACCACTATTAGAAATTATATGACCAAGAAACGCAACCTTTTCAAGCCAAAATTCACACTTACTAAGTTTAGCAGAAAGTTGATTAGTTCTTGAATTTGCAGCACGCATCTAAGCTGATCTGAATGCTCGGCCCTGTTCTTGGAATATATCAGAAGGTCATCTACAAACACTATTAAAAATTGATCTAAGAAAGGTTGAAACACCGTATTCATTAAATCCATAAATACTGAAGGAGCGTTTGTTAACCCAAAGGGCATCATTAGAAATTCATAATGTCCATAGCGCGTTCTGAAAGCAGTTTTGGAGATATCGGCTTTTTTAATCTTTAGCTGATGATATCCGGAGCAAAGATCTATCTTAGAGAATATAGTTGTGCCTTGTAGCTGATCAAACAGATCGCCAATCCAATGGAGAGGATATTTATTTTTAACAGTTAACTTATTCAACTCCCTATAGTCGATGCAGGTCAGGCCCGGTGCTATTAATAAGAGATTTAGCACACAAAACACGGAAGCTCAAAAAGTGAGATAAAATTTTTCTTTTTGACCTGACTAAAAATCTATCCTTTAACATAAGTTCTTACTTAAATTACAACTTTAAATAAAAAGCCAGTAGAACATCCACCACATAAATATATACATAAAACTCCAATCGAATCAACAACAACAAATACACAGGGCATCCCCTGGTAATGACTCGATAAAGCATATATAGATATATAACTGGGAACTCAACACTGCGTGACCCCACCAGCTGATGCAACACTCGAACCAGCTGATCTACCTGCAAAGGCCTGCAATGGACAAACATCCGGCCAAAATAGCCCCAAGGGGAAACAAACGAGGTCGAAACCTCTGTATGAAGAGCAACTCATACAACTAATCAAATCAAGCATGAAACATGACATTTCAGTGCAATGCATGAGGCTATCAAGAAATATCGAGAATCAAGGCACAACGACTCAGCTGGCAAATCCAATCTCAACAATCATTGAAATCCGAAACTCAACGACTCTGCTGGCAATCACGACTCAGTGAAACCGTTTGGACTCTCAGGCACGACGAATTAGCCGGTCAATCACGACTCAGTGATTATATCAAATTCCAAAGTACGGAGACTCGGCCGGCAAATCACGACTCAATGGTTTTTCGGTATCAAAGGAATTTAGGCTCAATATGAATGCGTGTAAGCAATGCCAATAAAATATGAACAGTACGCAATATAACACAGAGCAGCTAAATCAAGCAGCTGTAAATTCACACGCAGGTAATAAACAACACCACTCAGACTCTACCATGTGATACTAGGCTGGGCGACTCAGCACACAGCCACAACACAACAGTATATTACCAATCACATGCATATCAGCATGGCCACACATCATAACAAGCAGCGCAGCGACTCAGCTCACACATAAGTATTAATACGGCACACAGCACACAAACAACTTAGACTCACAAGAATAACACAGGAAAATCAGTTCGGCTTTCCCAGCACAAGCATACATTTTTCAGCCAACAGAATACACGCGACAGGGCTAAGGCAGCTTAGCCTACCTCCTCCAATTTAAAATGCTTATCTTAAAGCTGTAACTCAAGCTCAAAATTCGTACCTTTGCTCAAATACCACAGAGTCCCAATCCAAGTTCACTGCTGAAATAGCAAGCTCGCTGCCCAAACCCTAGCTCTCGGCCAACAGCTCAGGGCCACCAATTCTGGTCCAACAAACTCAAGAGAGCTACGAGTCTTTGGAACACCTCAAACGAAGCTCACCCGAACTGACAATGCCAAAATCGAACGCCCTAGCTTCCTTCGACTCCTCTATTCCAGTCACCATCGGCCTCCAAACTGGTATGAAATTAAAGCTCTCGAACAGATGCTTCCAGTAATAGCACCCTTGCTTAAAACCAGTCGTCCAAATTCCAGAAATCAGAAGAAAGGCATCGGGTGAACAGTGCTCGCTAGGGTTTCCAGGGGAGATATTTCGAGAAAGGGTGTGTATCGAAATGTGTAAGAAAAAAAATGACTAAGTGTCTGTCGATACAAGGGTATTTATACTCGCCATCCAACAGTTCTCGGCTAGAGAGACATCAGCATAGATCACGCTCCCAGATGCGGTGTACAGTTCTCACATAGCAGCTCAGAGCTCATCTACTGCTCCAGCTTAGGTGGGCAAGCACAACAGATCACACGTCTCCTCAGCTCACGCATTCAGATCGGATGGCATACACAACAGCTTGTGCATACCCAGCTTAGCCCAGAGCTACAGATCAGATCTTACGACCACAACAGATACGCTCACCCAGCAGCTCAGGCCCTCAACATATTACATCTTCATCGATCAGGCAAGATTACACACTCGGTTATCTCACGTGAGACCAACAGATCTTGGTCTTGATAGATCGTGCTACCAATTCAGATCTCGTGCAACTATCAGCTTTCGCTATCCCGTTCAGCTTGCGCGCTCAGACCAACTCAGAGCGTCCAGCTCACGATGCTCTACTCAACATACAATGGTCAGTTCAGCTCACGGAGCGGTCCAGAAATACTCTCCAAGATGTACGTCTCAATCAGCTTACGATAACCTATCCAGCTACCCGATCAGTCATCCGCTTTCCAACTCTAGCGTATTTTTTAGCTTACAAGCCGAGGGCCAATTCTCACGCAACTCAATAGATCACGCTCAAAACACAAGTCAGCTCTCGCTCAAAGCTGATCCTCACCAACAACTTTCACCAAATCTGAGGACTACGAACAGCTGTTGATGCCAATGTGCATCTCCATCAGCTTATGCCCATGCGGATGTCGCTCACCAGCACAGACCAATTCCTGTAATCTGATCCCTTAGCTTAGAGCTTCCAGGACATCTCCAAGCTGATTTCAGCTAACACTCACACGAAAAATTCTAGGGCTGATCATTTCTAAGCTGTTGTCCTCAAAACAGCTCACGACAGAAACTAAACAATCACAACAAGGCAGTCCAACCCAGAACTGTTCCACCCAGATCAGCTCGTGCCTGATATGGTCTAGGTCCTCACAAAGCCATCAACAACTTACACTCTACAATTCAGCTCTCCAAGGCCAACAAATCTTGCGAGCTTAACACAACACAATGTTACACCAGATCTGGTCCAGCTCGCAACTACTCAGCAAGCTTCCAAGATGAATTCCATATACTATATATCTAATGCCCTCTGAGCTGCTACAGAGTCCAGCAACTCTAAACAACTTGCTCTTCTAAGCACCTAGAGATATCAGCTCACAACAATCCCGTTTGCTAACACACATCAGCTCACGCTGCTGAGCTTAACCACGGTGCATAACTCTAAGCTAGTCTGTAACGCCCAAAAATCCTAATTACGTGGAAATGAGTGCATGACTAGGGGGAAAATTATTTTAGAAAATTATATGCTATTTTATGTGATTTAATGATAGTTTTATTGTTTCATGATATACATGTTATGTTTTAGCACATTTGAGTTCCGAACGAGTGGACGAGACTAGGGACGACCGAGATGAAAAGTATTTGAAAGTTTTAAGCCCTCATACTTTTAAGAGCAAATTTATTATTTTTTTAAGCAGCAATTTTTGAAAAATGAGCTTTTATGATTATTATTTGAGGGGAACCCGTTTTTCGCCTATACGAGCTGTTTTAATGGACTTTCCTACATTTTAAAATTGAGGAGGCTAAGGATTTCGGAAATTTAAGATTTTAAAACCTATGTTTAGAGTTTATTCAACACTTTAAATTAGTGGAGGGTTAGTATTGGAAAAGTATATTATTTTCCTAATTAAAACATAGGAGGGGTCATTTTGTACACAATTCATTTTCTCCCTACCCCAATTTTCAAAACCCTACCTCCTTCCCCTCCCTCTAGCCGCCTCCTCCCCTTGGTGCTCTAGGCTCCATCGAATTTTGGGTGTTTTCAAGGTGGTTTGTCCCGATCTCGCGTCCCCCGCTTCGGTAACTCGCAGTTGTTCATTTTTCTCAAATCAAGGCATGTTATATCTCTTCTTTCTCACCATTTAAGCTGTAATATACTATTTTTCTAAGTATTTGCATGAATTGTATGTGGTTTGTTTAGATCTATGCATAATTTTGAAATCCATGCATGTTTCATAGTTTTCAACACGTCTTTGATTCGATCTTGTGATGCTTTGGCCAAGGGCGGTTCAAGGGGCTTGTGCTCAGTTCATGGAGGTCCTAGGGTGGTCTAGTAGTGGTCCATGGTTGTGGAAAGATGATTATTTCATGGGAGAACCAAGGCCGATCGTGCGACCAATGTAGCGTGCGTCGTTCCCTTTCTTCTTCACGCCTTGTTCGAGTCGGGCAAGCCATGTCTGAGCCAGAGTTGGTCCAGTAGTGCCTGCTAGTCCGGAGGGTGGTCCAACCGGCAGGGCTCCGACCATGGGCGGTCGAAGCTGCGCGGCGGAAAGGGAAGAGTCACGGCTGGTCGCTAGAGGCGTTGCATGTGTGTGTTGTGCGGCTAGGGTTTGCATGTGCATGGGCCGGTTCGGTTGGACCGGTGGGTCGGTTCAATCGGACCGGATCGGTTAGTCGATGATCGAGTCAAGTCCGACTTATTTTATTTTTGGATCGGGTATTTTAATTTTAAAGTTTTAAGTCCAATTTTAAGAATTTTAGGTCAAATGTTTTAAGTCAAAATTTGAAGTCAAACTTTTAATTATGTTATGGACCTAATATTTTGTATTAAGTTTTAAAGTCAAAATTTTGGTCAATGGGACTTTCACTTGGTCAAATTTTTAATGCTTGATTTTAATGTAAAGGAGTGAGTGCTTTATAAACTTTTTAATGTTCAATTATAAAGTCATGGGCCAAGTCATGTTTAGGATTAGATGTTTTTTTAAAGTTACGTCTAGGCTTTTGGGCTTAGAATTAGTGGGCCAGACACCTGAACCAGTCCTTGACCGGAGTAGAAAATGTAGAAGTCCGTGAATATATATTTAATTATATATGTAGTATTTTATGTATGACGATGTTTTAAATGAATGAATTAAATATATATTGATGGGCTAAGCCTTTTAAATTGCATGTTTTTATGAAATGCATGCATCATGAAAATTTTATGAAAATGTTAAGGCATGAAATAAAATAAAAATATTTTCGAAGGATTGAAGTGATGTGTGGTAAGTTTACGATGAGAGCTAGTCGGGATACCGGGCCCGAGGAACACCTGTTTTAATGTATTACGAGCTTATGAATCCATGTGATCACGACATGGTGAAGTGCCAACATAGAGGTGTGAGGGATCCCGAGGTAAGTTCAGGTGAACCGTATCGCCGCGTACGTTGGTTCTTTAGATTGATCAATCGTTTATGTTATGGCTCCCACTTCATGGATACGACTCGCACGTCCTTTTACGTTACGTTATACTATTTCATGCCTTATTATGTATGCTATACGATGACGATACGTTACGACTGTTTTATGGATCATGTTTTACGATCATTCATGCACGCCTGTTTTGAAGTTATTTTACTATACATATGTGCTTGCTGTGACTTTATTATTATGTACCTTGTTATTATCCAGATAGAGCATGCTGGGCTTTTAGGCTCAATAGGTTTAAATGGCGCAGGTGATGAACCTGCTGATTTTATGCCGACGGGCGGTGAGGATCTCTGAGCGCCCGCTCGTGACCACTCCGACATCATTATCTATGTTATGATACATTTTCAGATATTTTTATTAGTCATGTTCAGTTTTCCGTAACTTTCACTTATACTGATTTTAAGCCATATGGTTGATTTAATGTATTTGAGATATTTATGTTTTAAAGTAATGTTGAGAAAAATGTTAAAGGGGACGAGCCATACTTTTAAAGATTGTTCATTCCGCACTTTATAAAAAAAAATTCTAGAGTTTGGTTCATTTCAGTTGGTATCAGAGCGGTGGTTCTGGTGGGGTACAAGCCTGCTGCATGGATCTCGGAAGTCGCACTGCCAGTATGTAAGTTTTAGGGGTTTACAATTCATGTTTATTTTGGCATGATGCATGTTCTATTTTCAGTATTAGTTTTACCTTAGGAGTTTTTGAGATAGACTCTTAGTTGCACTTATATTTACGTGAAAGGGGTTTTGTGTGCCAGTATGCCTCGTAGACGCGATAGGAACCAGCAGGATGATGCTACGCCTCCTCCTCTTCCCCCACCTCCTCAGTTGACACCGTATGAGAGGGCTAGTTTTGACATGTTAGCCGGGATCACCAGGTTATTGGAGAGACAGTCGGAGCGACCTGGGAAGTCGCACGAGGAAGACGTCACTGAGCGGTTCTGCAAGCAGGGACCTAACGAGTTTGCTGGTACTACTGATCCACTCGTTGCTGAGGAGTGGATCCGATCGTTGGAGACCATCTTTGCCTATATGGGTCTCCCGGATGCTGACAAGGTGCGATGTGCTATCTTCATGATGAAGGGAGATGCCGCTCTTTGGTGGGAGAGCACGATGGTGGGTTTGATTCTGGAGAGCCTAACCTGGGAGAGGTTCAAGGTCATCTTATTTGAGATGTATTTCACTGCTGACGCCCGGAGTCAGTTGATCAGAGAGTTTATGAGTCTCCACAAGGGAGACAAGTCTGTTTCTGAGTATGTACGACAGTTGAAGCGGAGGTGTCACTTTGTACCCTCGATCACGACAGTGGAGAGTGAGAAGTTGAGGCAGTTACTGATGGACTACGACCAGACATCCACCACGATGTCACTATGGCGGACGTGACCATGTACATGGCGGCAGTGAACAGAGGTTACCGATCTGAGAGGGGTCGGAAGGATATGTGAGACGACTATCAAAGGAAGAGGCAGTTTCAGCAGCCCTCCAGGGGCCAGTCTTCGCAGCAGCCAGCGAAGGGATCTTTTCAGGGGCCTTGGGCCCAACTCCACAGGATCAGCAGCAACAGAGACCTCAGGGCCAGCAGAGGCCGCAGTAGCAGGGGGCCAGCGCCCCCAGACCTGGAGGGGCACCGATCTGCAAGGATTGCAATAAGCAGCATTCAGGAGCTTGTATGGCGTGACCAGGCAGTTGCTATCACTGCAAAGAGCCAAGGCATATTTCTAGGGATTTCCCTAAGACGAGACAGGACACAGGTCGTGTTTTCGTGATGCATGCGGAGGCCACAGATCCAGACATGACACTACTTACATGTATTCTGCTTTATAATTTCCGCCATTTCTGTGATTCTGGAATTTCGGTATTCGTTGTATTCAAAATTGCATGCTGAGTAGAACACTGATAGGAGGTTTATGCCTTAGGCCGTTGGGTTGAATCTAGTAGAACTGTAGATCTTCTAGATCATGCATTGGGAACGTCGATGGATAGGACTAGCAAACCTAGAAATGTATTAGGCATCTAAACTGTATTTGGGAATCTAGATCGACTGTAAACGGGTGCCTGTGTGACGTTTCTGTTTCAGGCGAAATTCGTGTGCTTGGTGTCACTACCCTTGCCTTGCTAGACTCAGGGGTGACCCACTCGTTTATTTCGAGTGCTTCCACACAGAGGATGTGGATTACGTCGGAGAGCTTGGGTGTGTCTCTCGCAGTGACGATCCCGTAAGGAGAGGAGCTGACGACGACCATTTCTGGGATGGAAAATGATGTTCCAGGATCATGCAGTCAGAGCAGACTTGGTCGTGTTGCTGATGTCAGGATTTGACCTCATTCTAGGTATGGACTGGTTAACGGAGAACGGAGCCGTGATTGATTTTTAGAAGAGGCCAGTGACGATCAGGCCACCAGGGCAGGAGACCTTCTTATTCGAGGCAGCGAAGAGACCGCGGAAGCCCAAATTTATATCTTTTCTACAGGCCAGGAAGCTAGTTGAGCTCGGATGTCAGGCGTTCTTGTCCAGTGTTACCGCCACAGGAGATACAACAGCCCTTCACTGTCTGATGTGGAGGTAGTCAGGGAATTTGCAGATGTCTTTCCTGACGACATTGTGGGAGTTCCACCGGAGAGAGAGGTGGAGTTTTCGATCGAGCTGATGCTAGGTACAGTGCCTATCTCTAAGACACTGTATCATTTGGCTCCTACCGAGATGAAGGAGCAGATTCAGGAGTTGCTTTACAAGGGATTCATACACCCTAGATTTTCTCCATGGTGTGTGCCAGTTCTATTTGTGAAGAAGAAGGATGGTAGTATGAGTTGTGCATAGACTTCCGGGAGTTGAACCATGGCACAGTGAAGAGCAAGTACCCACTGCCGAGGATAGATAATTTATTTGATCAGTTGCAGGGAGCTTCAGTTTTCTTGAAGATTGATTTGAGATTTGGTTACCCTCAGTTGAGAGTTAGAGAGGAGGACATGTTCAAGACTGCATTTCGGAAACGTTACGGCAACTATGAGTTCTTGGTGATGCGTTTGGCCTGATGAATGCCCCAAAAATCTTCATGGATTTGATGAACAAGGTCTTCAGTACTTGGACCAGTTCATCATTGTTTTTATCGATGACATCTTGGTCTACTCGCAGAGCTTGAGGAGCATAGACAGCATTTTCAGACGGCTTTGCAGACGGCTTTGCAGACATTGAGAGAGCACAAGTTGTATGTCAAGTTCAGCAAGTGCGAGTTTTGGCTCGAGCAGGTGGTGTTTCTGGGGCATATCATTTCTAGAGATGGGATTTCAGTGGACCCATCAAAGGTGGAGGTAGTTCAGAACTGTGGGATTCCAAAGAATGCATCAGAGATTCACAATTTCTTGGATTTAGTAGGATACTATCGCAAATTCATCAAGGGCTTCTCTTCGATCTTAGTGCCCTTGACAGCCCTGAAAAAGAAGAATGCGAAGTATGTGTGGAGTCCTGAGTATCAGAGGAGCTTCAATCAGCTGAAGGAGGCTCTCAATTCAGCGCCATTTTAGCGATGCCGGTGGATCATGAGGAGTTTGTGGTGTACACAGATGCTTCCCTGAGAGGTTTGGGGGCAGTTCTGATGCAGGGTGGCAAGGTTATTGCATATGCATCGAGACAGCTAAAGAGTTATGAGCAGAACTATCCGAAGCATGATCTGGATCTTGCAGCAGTAGTGTTTGCACTGAACATTTGGAGACAGTACTTGTACGGTGAGAACTGTCAGATTTTCACCGACCATAAGAGCCTCAAGTACTTCTTCACCTAGAAGGAGCTGAACATGAGGTAGCGCAGATGGCTAGAGTTGGTGAAGGACTATGGTTGTGAAATTAGCTACCATCCAGGTAAAGCTAATGTGGTGGCAGACGCTTTGAGCGTAAGACTTTAGTGGTGGCTTGCTTATCAGTCAAGAGGCCACTACAGGCTGAGATTCAGATATTTGGACTGGAGTTCTATTCAGGAGGCTGTGCATTGAGTTTAGCAGCGCTCACAGTTCAGCCGACTCGTCGAGATCGGATTAGAGATGGCCAGGCCACTGAAGAGCAGTTGCAGCAGTGGAGACAGCGAGATGAGGCCAGAGGACGAGGTCTTTACACAGTTGAGGATGGGATCGTTTGTTTCAGGGGCCGTATGTGGGTGCCGAGTACTGGACAACTGAGAGCTGAGATTTTAGCAGAGGCTCATGCATCGACGTACTCCATCCACCCAGGGAGTATGAAGATGTACAGGGATTTGCGGACGCTCTATTGGTGGCCGGGGATGAAGAAGGATATTGGGAGATTCGTATCCGAGTGTGTTAGGATGAATTTCAGAAGTTTTGATGATGAACAATAGACGTGAAAATAAAATCCTTAAAGAGATAAATTGGACCAAAGTGACAAGATATGGACAAAGATTACTACGTGGGACGTAGAAACCAGATCGGAGCAGAGTCAAGATGGTAAAGGAAAAACCAGCTCAGAGCATTGAGGACAAACCAAGCTAGTTTAGGATATCAAGATGTGCTGGTTTTCAGGACAAACCATCTAAGGAATTTAAGGTGTGCTGATAAGATCAGCTGGATACCAAGTCTTTCTACACGAGTTCAAAAATGCCTAGCCAGATATATTGAGAAAGATCAAAGATCGGAAAGTACTGAATCAAAAAAAAAGAAACCAGTGGATTATGGCTTTAAGAATAGCTCACAAATAACAAGACCAGCTGGAGTGATGAGTAACCAGCTGGAAGACCAGTTAAGAAAACCAGCTCAAAGCAGCTCAACTTTCTGGAACCAGATCGGGAGGCCAACTAAGTTAAAGGCAACTTAGCAATATGAATTTGGAATGTTTGAATCCCGTACAACTCGATTTGAAACATTGGACATCTCTGCAGTTATGTGTAGTCGTTGGAACTACTTTGAGCTAAAATCAGATACGCAGAGATATGGTACAAACTTAAGACGGCGCAGAGTTGCTGAAAAGGGTAATGCATTAATGGAGTTGTACCTTCATAGTACATGCATTTAAGGCATCGCAGGAAATTCAATTTGGATGCATACAACGTGTCTACTGGCTACTTTTATTACCATTGTATCCAAAGAGTATATATAGAAGAGAAAAGCAGCTGTGAAGGGGTGAACGAATTGATCAAACTCAACGTGATTATTGCACACACAAGATAACCAGCCCTTCACAAAAGCAGAGTTCATATTGAACCAGCTTATACAAGTGACACACGCACATATTGCTTACTTTATTCTTATGTTTTACAAACTCTTCTATTACACACTCTGTATCATTGAGCATTTGTTGAAAAGAATAAACAGAGAGTGTCGAAGTGCTATAGTAGCACGACCGGCTCATAGCTGAGACTGTTGTATTGTGAACCAGATCGCTGGTCTGCATTTCGTTGGTTGTTTGATAGGAGTTCTCGTGGCTGCTGGTTGCGGGAGTGTGTTTGTACAAAGAGTTGTATAAATCAAAGCCTTTTAGTGTAAATGTGAGGTCCGGGGATCAAAAGAGGTCGGGGAGTGATCGTCGGTGCCAAGAGGTTGCACGGACAATGAGCTGTGAGACCTGAAATTGTTATAGATTAATTGTTGGATTAATCGAATTTTAAAGAATTATGGGTGTTCGGAGTTCTATTGGAAGGTTTCATTTGCATTTTCAGTCGGAAATCACGTTTAGAACAATTCTGGAAATTTTGATATTTTCGAGATGTTGAGTGAGAAATCTGGTTTTGAGAGGTCTGCTCGGTTTTGGTGAAAGCTGTTCGGGTTTCTTGAGAAATCTGGTCGCTGGTGCCTTTGTTTTTGCGCAGCGTGTTTTGTAGCGTAGGAGCGGAAACGCCGTCGTTTCGTGAAGTCTGGATTTCCTGTGTAGAGGTGAAATCTGTTGCGCTTGTTTATGTAGACATCTGCCCCGCGTGTTTTGTGTTAGTGCAACGCGACGCCGTTTAGTTAAAATGGTGAGACGCCGTACTGAGCTAGCGTGAGAGATCTGGTCGCGTGGGATGAGATCTGTTGATTGAGGCAGCGTTTAGCGTTTAACGCTTGTTGTCCAGACTTCTCCGCTACGTCGTCGTGTTGGTGTAGCGCGCAAGTGTTAGCGCCTAGTGTGTAAAATGTCCAGATCTCTCCAGCGTTGGTTTTAGTGTTCAGACTTCTCCGCGGTAGTGTTAGCATTTCCAGATTTTACCGTGTTGCTGTGCGACGTCGTTTTAGCTTTAGCGCCATTTTCCAGCTTTCAGCGTACTCGGGTTTTAGAAAGCAGACTTCACCGTGGCTTTTGAGCAATGTAGCGCATGCGTTAGATTGTTGAGGGATCTGTTTTTGTCGGTGGAATAATTAACCAGATTTCTCGCGTTTATATAAGAAGCAAGGTTTGGTTTCGTTTTATTTCACCAGATCCCATACTTAGCAAAATTTACCCGACTTTTGTTCTCTGTTTTTCAAACCCTCGGTCACTGTTCACCATGAGCTTCTCCGGTGATTTCCCGTCGATTCCGGCCATCGTTTTCACGTTTGAGGTAGCGTTGGATTCCTCTTGAAAAGCTCTTTCTTTCCATACCCATTTTGGAGGCTGTAGTTGGCTGGAGCAAAAGCATGAAGTTGCTGCTCACATTCGTGCGTTTCGTGGTTGCAGGTAAATTTTTGATTTAGCTTTGAGATCTTGTTCCTGGCCTTGTTTTAAGCTTCCTGTTAAGTTGTTTGGGTAGGATTGAAGGTTGGTTTGTGTATGTGAAATTACAGCCGTGAGTTCTTATGCAGGGCCATGAGTTTTGGTTGTATTTTCCCTGAAACCTTGAGTGTGATTTTAGCAGGTTGGAATCAGATTTCACGGGCCTTGTTGTGGTGAGCTTTTAGCAGAATTGGAAGGTACGGATTTGAGTTTGATGTAGCTTGGAATTGGCGTGAGATTAATGTGAGATTGCTGGGATGTTTCGGTGAACATGGCTGTGTGTTTCTTGCTGAGCATTTGTGTTTATGCTAGCTGTTTTATTGATGTGCATACACGCATTGTTCACGCATTGTTTTAGATCCCTCGTGTATTGTGTCTTGCAGCTTCGTATCTTGTATATTGCTTGTTTCTTACCAGGTTGCGAGGGCTAGCGGCAATACCGCACTCTCATCTCCCTGCTGGGATCTGTTAGCCACCATGCGCCGAGTGGTTAACTACCACAGTTCATGGGCGAGGCAAAGGCAGGTTGAGTTGTTTGATGCATCTGGTATTTGGGTGTTGTTTCAAGGCGAGTGGCTCATTACCACACTTTGAACACACCCCATGGCCACTGATTCGTTGCAGATCTTTTGGAGCTATGTTTGAGTTCCTTGGCTCCCTTGTTGGTTGTAGCCTTCAGCTGTTATCCGGTGTCTCATGCATAGCATCTGCATTTTATCTTATGCATTTCTTTTAGCTATTTCAGTTGCTCTCCATACTGGGGTTTGACCCCATGTCCCTCTGGGGCTTGGTTGTTTTCCTTGCTTGTGTTGTTTTATAGGGAACCCAGGTTTTACAGCTGGTCGTGGTTTTAACCCAGCTGGAGGTGCCCCAGGAGGTGGTTAGAGTATCCCAGTAGCGTATAACATATTTATATGTATCAGTACCATTAGCCAGGGGATGCCCTGCACTTTGTCGTTGTATTTTATTGTTGGAGTCTGATACATGTTGTTATGATATACTGTTGTTGTTGGCTGGTAGCCCGCGTTTTGATTGTTGGGATATATTTTGAGTATTGTGGTATTTTAAATTATATTGTTTAAACCGTCAGGCCAAAAGCAAAAATTTTACCCGCTTTTTGATAGCTTCCGCATGTGTTTGTGTGTTTTTACTCTGATATGAGAACGAGGCCTGACATGAGCGGCTCCTGACAGGCTTCTAGAGGCGAAAGGGCACAAGAATGAACCGATCCCACACCGAAATAAGAGGGAATACGAGACTGGAAAGTTATAGATGTAATTGAGGTTAGTTGAGGAAGACTTATCAGTTTAATTGGTACTACTCATACCAACAAGGTGCATCTTCTTTCGGGAGCTCATCACTTAAGAACCCCAAAGTTAAGCGTGCTTGACTTGGGATAATTTGGGATGGATTACCCCCTGGGAAGTTTCTCAGGGTGCGTACGAGCGAGGACAAAACACGCTGAAAAGATCAGTGTTTGTACGGTGGGGGCAGTCGTTAAATCTGGGGCGTTACAATTGGTATCAGGCCGACTTCTCTTAGTACAGTGTTGTTCGTGAGCGAACCAAGCGGAAGCTGGTGGGCATGTGAGGTCCGGGGCTCAAAAGAGGACGGGGAGTGATCGTCGGTGCCAAGAGGTTGAACGAACAATGAGCGGCTCCTGGCAGGTTTCTAGAGGCGAAGGGGCACATGAGGCGAAGGGGCAAATAAATCACAGAGTCAATCAGAAACAAAAGCTCAAACTCTGTGCCTAGACTCAAGTGTGATGAAAAAAAAATCGAGCCTATCCCAGTTTAAGCTCTGATACCAAAATGTCAGGCCCGGTGCGATAAACATAGATTAATTACTCAATTAATCTTAATTTCACGGAAGCATTAAAAATATGGGCTAAAAATTTTTGAATTGGGCCTGATCCAAAATCATATCTTCAAAATACGTTTATAATCAAAATAAGGATTTAAACTCAAAATCCAAACAATATCACATAACATCGATAGGCAATAAATCAACAACCGATCCCCAATTGAAATAAAGACACAGGACATCCCCTGGCTCAATATATCAATACATAAATATAACTGAGACTCAAATCAAAATGGGGATCGACCAGCTAAAGCTCCACTCTGTCCAGCCTGGTTACCTAAAGAACCTGCAAAGGCCAACCAAGACCCAAGCAGCCCAAAAACAGGGAAAAGAAACGAGGTCAAACCTCAGTACGAAGAGCACTCATAAAACAGCAATACATAAAACATGAAATATTCACATCATCATATGCATGAGGCTGTCAAAGAACATCGGTCATCTAGGCCAACAACTCTGCTGGCAAATCTCAAGTGAGCCTCTACACCACGCACAGCCAATCAGCCGGTGGAAATCATCGGTCCATGATCTTCAGGTCCGTCAACCATCACAGTTCAGTGGTCTTCAGGCGCGACAACTCAGCCGGCCACCACCCCGATGATAGCATTGGACCTTTCAGGCGCGACAACTCAGCCGGCCGATCACAATGCTAGCTCGACTCAGGTCATCAATCAAATATAAGGCTCAATATGTATGCATGAATGTCAATCAATATCAGGTAGCAGGCATACATAAAATCATATGTAAAACAAATAGGTAATCATCAAGGCACAATCAGCCAAATCTGTTCACGAGACATCAAAATTACAGCATTCAAATCACGCTGGAATTTTCACATTCTTATGTCCAAATATGTTTAAATAAGCTCAATTCATACCTCAAATCTCAGTTTATACCTCGACAGATCACGCAAGAACACAGCACCCACGGCCTGCTCAAATCTGCTGTTTCTGTAGTTCCTCAAAAAATCCACGGAAGCTGCCTACAATCTCAAATTCAAAGCTGCTAAAGCATCGAAGAAAAACTGGCCAACAATAGCGAAGATACTCTAACTCTGCATCTACTTCGCGCTCCCTCAACACGTCGACTCAGGTCTCCAAACTAGTATCCATAGAAATCTCTAAGAGATGCGAACACAGCGCCACCAGCCTTGTTCCAAACGGCGGCGTAAATCGACGGCAATGTCAAGAAATATGGTTCGGATGAACGGTACTAATTGAGGGTTCTCGGGGAAGAAGATAAGAAATATCGGGCTCGAAATTGAAGTGTTGTCAACACTTATATTTAAATCCCCAACTCAAAGCTACAGTGAAAGTCAATCATCGAGAATTTCAGATCTTAGCGCTAACTCAAATCTGGCTCCGCTATCTCAGATTTGTCTTCGCTACGCTAAACATGTGCTACTTAACAAAACAGCGTCGCATAGGAGTTCCTGTTTACTAACGCTAAACGACGTCGCGCAACCTCCAAATCTGAAACAGATCTCACGCACTAAGACCCGCTAACGCTCCTCCAGATCTGACCAAATCTGAAATCATTAGACCGCACCGGTCTACACCAACTCACGAACCGGACCGGTCCACACAGTACCGTTGACCAACACTTGTCCCCTATTCGCTAATCAAACATGTTTCCTCTCGCAACACCAGATCTGACTATCACCCAAAACGACATCGTATCAATCTTACTCATCTAATGCCAAATCTGATATGTGTCGAATGATGTCGCATCCTTTATATTCAATTTGCGTATACCCGGGTAATCCAAAACGGCATCGTTTCGCTTCCCGCTCGTGACAATTCACTCTTACGCACGAGGAACAGATATGGACACTCAGATATTACTCAAATCTGATCTGTCCTATACCAAATCTGAAAATCCGAAAGTCACCAATAGAAAAACCAATTCCTTCAAATCTGAAAACCCGATGGTTAACTTCTCTATTAGCTAATTCTCTAGTTGGTGGTTACTGTTCCTCAGATTTCGACAGATTTGAGTTACAAATAGATGACTTTGACAATTAGATCGCGGTATCTTTTCCAACACTTAGAAATATTTCCCAAAACCAAATTCTATCGCGATACCCTAATTACTGTTCACCGAACCTTATCTTCTTCGATTGCCGGCGTTAGACAGCTCCGACGGACGCAAGAGTGGTAGCACTGGACTCCTCTTGCCAAGACCGTTCTTTCTATACCTCTTTCAAAGACTTGCGTTAAGTATGGAGAGGATCTTGAAGGAAGCTACTTTGTGTAGTCAGTTAGCATAAGCGCAGAATTGCTCCTCTGTGCAGGTAACGCTTCGAGTAAGTGTTAGTTCCTACCTGGTGCTTTGTTCAGAGCTGTCTGTTGTGGTTGAGGAGTAGGTTAGAACTGGTTGAGCTGGTAGTTCCCAGTTTGTAGTTTCTGTGCTACGTCCCCTGAGTATTTTGATGTTTTGGGCTTAGTAGGTTTCGGATCTGGTTGCTCGGGACTTCGTTTGGTGGTATTGTAGCTCAGAACTGAGGTGCGGATGTGAGCTTGTTTTACGGCGTTGGATTTGGCATGGATTTTATGTCTGCTGCTGTGTATGATTCGTTTTGCTATTGCTTGTTCTTGCGGTGTTGATTTTTGCAAGCTGTTGCATTTGCATACACGCATTATTCATGTTGTACTCAGATCTTGTGTAGCCGTGCCTTGTTGTGTTGATCTGTGTGTACCAGGTTGCTTGTGCTGGAGGCCGAGCGAGTAACTCCCGTGTCCCTCATCTCCCTGCTGGGATCTGTTAGCCACTATGAGCCGAGTGGGTAGCTCCCACAACTCATGAGTTGGGCAACAGCAGGTTGAGTAGATTGTTGTGCATCGGGTACCGTGTTATGAGATGAGTGGGTAGCTCCCATATACTCAAACACATCGTGGCCACTATCTTCCATTTGATCTGTATTGTTGTTGAGCGGTATCTTGATATCCTTTGGCTCCCTGGTTTCGGTTGTAGCCTTGTTCCCATGCATAGCATCTGCATATTATCTGTTGCTATCTAACTGCTGTTTTTCAGTTGCTATCCGTACTAGGATTTGACCCCATGTCCCTCTGGGGCTGGCTGTCTTGTTTGCCTGTATGTGTTTTCAGGTTACCATGGTTTCTCAGCTGGGCGTGTAGTTGATCCAGCTGGTAGTACCCCGGGAGGTGGATAGAATGTCCCAGTTATATTTACTGTATAGTTGTATTAGGCAGGGGGATTTCCTCGTGAGGATGTGATGTTTTATTGTTGATTTGTATCTATGTTGAGCGAGAGACTCATCTTCTTGTCTAATTTGGGAGTCACTCTATGCTTCTATGTTAGTTGTGATGTATGCGTGGTAGTTGGTTTTCGAGTGTTGTAAAACCAATATTTTGAATATCATTGTATTTTAACATATGTTTTCTAAGTCAGGCCAAAGCGAAAATTTTAGCCACTATTTTAAATTGCTTCCGCTATTGTTTATTGCGTGGTTTATCTCTGTGTTGAGCACGAGACCTGACATCTGAGGAGGTTGAAACGATGGCATCGCTTCCGGCACAGGCTGAAAAGTACGTCCAGCTGTCGGCTGAACCTGGGTTTGTGCTTCCAGCAGACTCTCCTCAATCTCCACTGCCCTATCCACTGACTCAGCATAAGTCGCAGGAGAACCTGCCAAAACCATACGGAACAACTCAGGCTTCAAACCTCTCAGAAACTTGTTCCTCTTTGTTCTCTCCTGGATAGCCACATGGGAACATACGACAAAAGCGAAGAAAACTGTCTAGCATATTGAGCAACTCTCAAGTTCCCTTACTTCAGGTTGTCGAACTCCCTCTCATGGTTGTTGTAGTAGGACTAAAGGGAATACTCCTGTCGAAAGGCTGCACAGAAGCTCTCCCAAGAAATCAAAGTCCCATTTTATCTCATAACTCCAGAAGTACCCTTCCACCAGTGTTGAGCATTCTCCCTCAACTGCAAAACCGCTAGCTTCAGTCTTCTCTCCTGAGAGTACTCCACCGCATCAAACAATTCCTCCATATGCTCTAACCAGTCTTCAGCCATCAGACCACGCTCGGTTCCAGTAACACATAGGGGGATTCATCCTCTGGAACCTAGCCAAGACTATTTCCATCTCGCCAATCTGTATAGTCACATCATCTACCTCAGTCTACCTAGCACGGCGACGCAAAGGTATACTCTGCTGCTCAACATCCTCATCACTGACTGGGGCTCTAGACTCCTCACTAGTCTGCCAAGAAATTCTACTCCTACCTCTCCTCGGCGGCATCTAACAAAATTTAGAGGTAAGCAGCAAAACAAATAATCACAGAGGCAGATAAATCACAGAGTCAATCAGAAACAAAAGCTCAAACTCTGTGCCTAGACTCAAGTGTGATGAAAAAGAAATCGAGCTTATCCGAGTTTAAGCTCTGATACCAAAATGTCAGGCCCGTGCACTAAACATAGATTATTACTCAATTAATCTTAATTTCACGGAAGCATTAAAATATGGGTTAAAAATTTTCGAATTGGGCCTGATCCAAAATCATATCTTCAAAATACGTTTATAATCAAAATAAGGATTAAACTCAAAATCCAAACAATAACACATAACATTGACATGAAATAAATCAACAACCGATCCCCAATTCAAAAAAGACACAGAACATCCGTTGGTTCAATATATCAATTCATAAATATAATTGGGACTCAAATCAAAATGGGGATCGACCAGCTGAAGCTCCACTCTGTCCAGCCTGGTTGCCTAAAGAACCTGCAAAGGCCAACCAAGAACCAAGCAGCCCAAAAACAGGGAAAAGAAACGAGGTCAAACCTCAGTACGAAGAGCACTCATAAACCAGCAATACATAAAACATGCAATATTCACATCATGATATGCATGAGGCTGTCAAAGAACATCGGTCATCTAGGCCAACAACTCACCTGGCAAATCTCAAGTGAGCCTCTACACCACGCACAGCCAATCAGCCGGTGGAAATCATCGGTCCGTGATCTTCAGGTCCGTCAACCATCACAGCTCAGTGGTCTTCAGGCGCGACAACTCAGTCGGCCGATCACAATGCTAGCTCGACTCAGGTCATCAATCGAATATAAGGCTCAATATGTATGCATGAATTCCAATCAATATCAGGTAGCAGGCATACATAAAATCATATGTAAAACAAACAGGTAATCATCAAGGCACAGTCAACCAAATCTGTTCACGAGACATCAAAATTACAGCATTCAAATCACGCTGGAATATTCACATGCTTATGTCCAAAGCTGTTTAAATAAGCTCAATTCGTACCTCAAATCTCAGTTTCTACCTTGACAAATCACGCAAGAACACAGCACCCACGGCCTGCTCAAATCTGCTGCTTCCCTAGTTCCTCAAAAACTCCACGGAAGCTGCCTACAATCTCAAATTCAAAGATGCTAAAGCACCGAAGAACAAATTTCCAACAATAGTGAAGATACTCGAACTCTGCAACTATTTCGTGCTCCCTCAACACGTCGAATCAGGTCTCCAAACTAGTATCAATCGAAAGCTCTAAGAGATGCGAACCCAGCGCCACCAGCCTTTCTCCAAACGGCGGCGTAAATCGACGGCAATCTCAAGAAATAGGGTTCCGGTGAACAGTACTAATCGAGGGTTCTCGGGGAAGAAGATAAGAAATATCGGGCTTGAAATTGACCAAGTGTTGTCGACATTAATATTTAAATCCCCAAGTCAAAGATACAGTGAAAGTCAATCACTGAGAATTTCAGATCTCAGCGCTATTCAGATCATAGCGCTAACTCAAATCTGGCTCCGCTATCTCATATTTGTCTTCGCTACGCTAAACACGCGCTACTTAACAAAACAACGTCGCATAGGAGTTCCCGTTTACTAACGTTAAACGACGTCGCGCGGCCTCAAAATCTGAAAAAGATCTCACGAACTAAGACCCGCTAACCCTCATCCAGATCTGACCAAATTCTGAAATCATTAGACCGCACCGGTCTACACCAACTCACAAACCGGACCGGTCCACACTGTACCATTGACCAACACTTGACCCCTCTTCGCTAATCAAACCTGTTTCCTCTCGCAACACCAGATCTGACTATCACCCAAAACGACATCGTATCAATCTTACTCATCTAATGCCAAATCTGATATGTGTCAAACGGCGTCGCATCCTTTATATTCAATCCGCGTATACCCGGGTAATCCAAAACGGCATCGTTTCGCTTCCTGCTCACGACAATTAAATCTTTCGAGGAACAGATCTGGACAATCAGATCGTACTCAAATCTGATCTGTCCTATACCAAATCCAAAAATCCGAAAGTCACCAATAGTGTAACGCCCCAAAATCCTTAGGACCATATTTATGCATTTCATAAATCATATGGGCCATTTTGGCAATTTATAATTATCATGTATCTGCTGAATTGTTCATTCCAGCAGGTAAGATTGCGCTGCAGCTGATTTCAGCAGGTAACTCCAAAGAGCAATGCACAAGTTGGTTTGAAATTGATTGTAAAATGATTTAAGGAGGTGAAATGATTTCTTTAAAATGAAATTGAAAGAAATGAGAAACTGGGCTATCTTCCCCTGTTTCTGCCATTGAAATGTTTATTGAACTGTTTACGAAAAGAACAGTGTTTATGGAAGTTCCTTAACATATGCATTGTACAGATGTCTGCCTGCGTTTTATGAAATTGTTACTACTCAGATTTTACTTGCTGAGCCTTTAGGCTCACTAGCTTTTAAAATGGTGCAGGTACGACAGCTGATGGAGGAACAGCAGGTGGAACTTGAATCAGCAGATGGGTGGCGTTGTGTTTATCCAAGGCCTACGTTTTCCGTGTCGTCATAGTGTATGTTTTGATTAGGTGTGCTGTATTAAATCAGTAGCAATGGTATATATTTATCTCAATACAGCTGTTGTAAACCGCATTTGCAAAGTTATATGAAACACCCTGTTTTCCGCAAAAGCTTTTAGCAGTAGCGCGCGTATTGAGTATCTGCTGAACATTTCGAATTGTTTTGTGTCTTGTTTTCCTTTGAGTTATAAGAGATGCAGCTTATAACAAATCTTCTTTTAGCCCTTCTTTTATTCGAAAATTTTTGTTTACTCCAATTCTCGTGGCCCCATTGGGTTTGGGTGTCACAAATAGAAAAACCAATTCCTTCAAATCTGAAAACCTGATGGTTAACTCCTCTATTAGCTAATCATCGCCCAGATCTGATTAACTAATTAACCACCAATTAACAACTCCTAGTCCTCACATGAGCTGCTACAGAGTCCAGCAACTCTAAACATCTTGCTCTTCTAAGCACCTAGAGCTATCAGCTCACGACAATCCCGTTTGCTAACACACATCAGCTCACGCTGTTGGGCTTAACCACGGTGCATATAAGCTGGTCCTATCGTACCATATACAAGCTCACACCAGCAGCCTTTGCTTATGCTTACAACACATCTTGGCAAGAAGAAACCCGACCAGCTTACACCTAAGCTGATCCTCGCGGACTATTAATGTCAAGTAGCGTTCCTATAATCCGCTCAGATTATAGCACTAATTATTTTGTCTAATTACTGTCCTCACATGCATAAGCGCATACTACCATCCTTTTTCTTAACAAATAATACTGGGCTCCCCACGGTGAAGTGCTAGGATAGATGAAACCTTTATCTAATAGGTCTTGTATTTGATCTTTTAACTCCTTCATCTCTGTAGGAGAAAGTCTATTTGATTGCTTAGATATAGGAGCAGCTTCAGGTACTAAAATCAATAACAAATTCTAACTCCCTATCTCGTGGCAGACCAGATATATCTTCCTGGAATACATCCGGAAATTCATTCACTACTTCAATATTTTCCAGTTTAACAAAGTCTATTTGATTGCTTAGATATAGGAGCAGCTTCAGGTACTAAAATCAATAACAAATTCTAACTCCCTATCTCGTGGCAGACCAGATATATCTTCCTGGAATACATCCGGAAATTCATTCACTACTTCAATATTTTCCAGTTTAACTGTCTTATCTTCTACCATCGATAACACACTAACTAGGAATCCTTGATATCCTTTCTTTAACTAGCTCTGGACTTTCAGGGCTGATATCAGCTTAATGGTTCCGTTAAGTCTATCAGCTTGAAACAAAAATGGTTTTCTGCCGGGTGGTTTAACCACAACGATTCTTTGTTAAAAATCTATACACTATTCTTAGTTAATCAATCCATTCCTAAAATTAAATCAAACTCAAGCATGGGCAATACTATTAAATCGGCACCTATGAAAAACCCCTGTAACATGAGCTCTGCGTTGCGAAACACAATGTTGGTTACTAAATTTATCCCGATGGAATGTTAACACTATAACCTACCTCAAATACTTCTGGTTGAATTGATAATTTCTTAGCAAAAACTGCTGATATAAAAGAGTGTGTTGCACCAGAATCTAACAAAGCTAGAGTAGGCATATTGATGATAACAAGTTTACCTGTAACCACCATAGAGTCTGGTTGAGCCTGATCTGCTGTCATACATAGGCTCTACTGGTGATAAGTTGTTTGCACTGTAGGCAATTCCTTGAAATGTGGCCTGACCTCCAATGATTCGATCCATCTTTATGCTATAAGTGGATCAGTTGAACCAGAAAGATCTTGAGGACATTGTTTCTGAACTGTTCCTATGGATCCTCACGACCAACCAGTCGTCCTAATGATTGACCATTCCCTGGCTTAGATTGATCAATCAGGCGCTCCAGTAGTTGGGCCATGCTAGCTAAGACAGGGTTATTTCCATCTGTTTCACCCTCTCCTTCCATATTGCTTCTTCTTCCTCTACTTATTCTTGAAATTTATCTGTATTTGTAGCCCAAATCCACCACAAAATATTATGAGGGAATACTATATGCTAGAACCTGAAAATAAACTCACAGGATAACAGAAGCGACTGTCGAAAACTATCAAAGATGCGAATCCATTCAGATTACATTGAATAACGAGGAAGTAATCTGAAATATACAAAAGTTGTATCTTAATTTACTATACAACAAAAGACAAAATCTGGAAATAGCACGGAAGCGATTGTCCACGATAAACATCCCTGATCTGACCAGCTCGCACCATCCAGCTATGCTTAAATCTCATTAACTGCACTCAAGAAAACTAGTGAGCCTGGGGGCTCAGCAAGTAAATATAGAATAACAAAGGCAAACATACAGACATAATAATACTGTTACTGTATCTGAAAAACTCATAAGCTACTAGAAATTAAAAGCTGATAAGCTGAAACTGTAATCTGGTAAATTGCAAAACTGCGAAAGCATAACTACACATGTTTGAAACATACTGAAAACATTTGCTGGTAATTATAAAAGAAATTAATAGAAAATTTTCTTTAAATTGTGGTTGTAAACAACCATGTGCTCTGTTCTTGTTTCTCTTGAATTATGGCTCGGATATTTATACATAGGTAAAGTTCGCTTGATCAAACTATCATCTAAATCAGGAGTTGGGGAACACAACCAATCTTTACTATGTGAAGGGGCACAAAGATTTGTCAACCAACATCCTCACGCTTCCAATGTGAAGGGGCACACTGGTTCGTCATCCAGCGTCTTCACCCTTCCT
Source organism: Dorcoceras hygrometricum (assembly GCA_001598015.1). Taxonomy (NCBI): domain Eukaryota; kingdom Viridiplantae; phylum Streptophyta; class Magnoliopsida; order Lamiales; family Gesneriaceae; genus Dorcoceras; species Dorcoceras hygrometricum. The sequence goes on along the minus strand of KV003363.1, from coordinate 171,647 downwards.
GTGGAGATCGACAGTTATCTTTGACATAATCACTTTAAGCATTTGACATACATTTCCTTTAAACTCTCTGAAAAATCTACTTTTCTTGATCTGAATCAGATCGTTTTCTTCTTTGGATTGTTATTTAAAAACTCTTTTGATGATCTAGGACTTTTAGGAGTCCATCTGAAGAAAAATGCTGAAACCAGCTCGGGCTGCAGGAAGGAATAAAAAGCAGCGGAGCTCTGAGCTGGTAAACTATCTCTGATTGGGTATAACTACGAATAAATCTAAGTATACTTTCGAATCAAAGCTAAAGAACGAAGATTTTAAACTTGAATTTACTGTATTAGTTCAGAATGAACATGAGCTAGATCAGCTCGGAGTATTATCAGCACACGAATGTACTGGTTCAGAGTAGAAAACCAGCTCTGAGCTTTTTGGTAAAATAAAGTCAACTCAGACTAGACAATTAGATCATGAGTAACTAAACAAGTGATCATAACGCAAGCGGGCTGGAAATTAAATTATCTTGCTAGCGAACTGGTCATGAAAACCAGCTCGGAGGCGGTCTGGGAAGGAAACCAGCTCACGAGTGTACTGTCAATAATAACCAGTGACTTATATCTTTTCTTAGTCTGAAGAAATCAAAATATCTAAGGAAAATTCCAGAATCAAGAACACGTAAGCTGCTTGTAAGCTACAGAAATGAAAACATGTAAGCTGCTAAGCTACTGAAATGAAAACATGTAAGTTGCTTGTAAGCTACTTACAGAACATCTCGGAAAAATTAGGAAAAAAATGGGCGATCATCATCAAATATTTCTAACAAAGATTTTTCTAAATAAAAACCTTAGCAAGCCAATACTGTACATGAAACTTCATAAACTTCATCAACTCAAATAAACATGCAAGCAGAACAATATATGCTTTCAAAGTGCAGCAAGAAACAGAGTTTACTTGCCTTAATAACAACGATGATTTACAGAGATTTATCCGGCTTGTACAGCTAACAAACACGATCGGTCCTTTTGAAAAGTTTAAAAAAATTTGATCGTTTTCTGTTTACAGAGCGCACCTCTTCAATAGTTTTCCTTTACGTGAAATTTTGTGAATGGGGATGCATGATGTGTTTGCAAGTATTTATATGCAAAATTTTCAAAGTCAAGATGAGTGGAAACACGTTTTCTTTAAAGTGATACTCTATTTCTGAATCATTTAAAAATACAAAACGAATTGATTAAATTGAAATAGATCGGGTTTGCCTTGATCAACCGGACTGTTTCTCACAATCGGTCTCTATTCAGCAATAAAATCAACTCAGAAGAAATCTGATTGACAGAAGAATTACAAATAGATCCCTCAAAATTTGAACTTTATACTTTTGGATTTTTGGATTTCTGGGCGCTACAGTCTGCACCAACCTAAAGGCCCTCTTCAGCACGGTGGCATAGTGTGTAGGATCCGCCATCAGTACGTCCCTGCGAATGGTGGGACTCAATCCATCTAAGAAATGCTGCAACTTTTCTGCTGGGTCATTGGAAATGCGAGGTGAGAAGTGGCAGCCTCTAACGAACTTCTTGACGTATTCAACAATCGTCATGTCTCCCTGTCGGAGGTTGCTGAACTCCCGCTTCAGTTTGGCTTGCACATCTGTGGAAGAGCTTCTTAATCCGGCCCAGCCCAGAGTCTCCATGTCGGCCCAGCCCAGAGTCTCCATGTCGACAGTCTTTTCTGCTCCTTCCGACCAAAAAGCAGCATCCTCCTTCAACTGGAAAATAGCACAACTAACTCTGACAACATCTGCCAGCCCCATATACCGAAAGATGGTCTCTAAAGATTAGACCCACTCCTCAGCGACAAACGGATCAGTGAAGCCCATGAACTCAGGAGGCCCCATCTTCCTAAAATTCTCGTAAGGCATATCCGTCCTCCCTGCCTACGAGTAACCGACATTATGCCTCAGGATCTGTGCAATTCCCGCCAAGACCTGCTCGGTAGAACTCAGGGGTGGTGGTGATGGTGGAGTATCTTGGTGTCTAGGAGACATCTGGGGGTAAAACAACCAATTTCGCTACTAAAAATCAACATGCCTCAAGTAAAATACTACACATTTAAAGCCTCATGATATAAATATACTATATCTCAAAGTATCTTTAAGCATCACATCAAAGTAAAAGAAACTAACACCTAGGCAATCAAACATTAAGACTTACAGACTTCAAGGTGCTACTCCTTGAGTTTTCTGTAGCCAACTATAGACACAACCTAAACCATGACCTTGCTCTGATACCAACTTGAAACACCCTCAAACTATTTTCTTTTCTAGTAATACAAATGCAGAATTTTTTTTCTAAATTCTAAAGTTTCAATAAAACTCAATTGATTTTAAATACATAGGATTAGCACAAAGTGGTAGCAACCGAAGAAAAAATTCATTATAATCAAATAAATTGTACTACAAAACCCCAACTTTAAAAATAATTTTCCACAAAAATAACATACTGAAAACTCATGTCTAAATAAAAATTTTCACTCAACATAGGCGGTGTGAGGACTGGAATTATCTGATGATAATTAATGAGTAATCAGATCAGATGAGTGTTTAATCCCAGTAGATGCTTCAACTAGATAAGCTGTTGGTGAAGAGACCAGCCGAGATGCGTGCTGGTCCAGGTTTCGTCGCCGAGCTGGTTGAGGTAAAATATTCCAAGTCCAGTGTAAGCTGGAACCATCTTAGAGGTCTGCTGGTGGGTTTTGAGGATAAGCCAAGACCAGTTTTGGTGTGAGCTGGTTGGACAGATTAGTCCTTAACTGGGCTGTTTTGTTGTACTGGTTTGATTTCTACCACGAGATGGTTTTGTGGAGACCAATTTAGAGGGATCAAGTTTGGGATTTATGGTGTATGTGTGAGCTGGACCCAGCTTAGAGATTGTTAGAGTAGATGCCCAACTAGCCAACTTGTGGCGTGTGGGTTCATAGACTCTTGTATGAAACGATCTTTATATATGATATTTGCATTTATTTATGGCGTTCTTTACTTTCATTGTGTTGTATGATGATTAAAAATTGCGTTGAGTAAAGACCTAGAATGCACTATAGTGTATGTTAGATGTGATAGTGGGTATGACGGCTATCATGAAACACATCTAATAGTCACTGTGTATTCTGAATTAGTTCCTAGTCGATTGGGCCGTCAAAATGAGGATAAGGCCGCCCGAGCTCGAGACTAGTATCTGCGATGCGAAGTACCATGTTTCATTGGTAGGGAACATTGTGATGTTCTGAGCATGCAGATAGATAGTGACCTGGTGATCTATCGAACTACCCTCGTTCGGACTTTCCAAGTGGTTACCATTTGTCGAGTGGATAAGTCTGAGGTCTTGGTTGTACTGGTTAGTCCTCACGACTCGAAACGACATTGAGGCTCTACATGATAGGCACCACACTTTGACCCATTTGCCGACTCACTTGGGGTCTTTAGGCGGCGGGATTGGGTGAGGCCCCGATGCATGTAGGAGTCGAAGCATCGTTGTCGAGGATTCACCGCTCGCAGACATGCGTAGATATCCTATGCTATCTGAGGGGATAATAGTGTTTAAATATCTGGCCAGAGTACTAGAAGTGTTTTAGGTAAATGAGTTTACCTAGTTACACTCGCGATGTCACTATTCGATCTCCAAGAGGTATGCATAGATATCGGATCTCTAACGACTCTCGATTTACCAATGGTCGTTGATCTGATCGGGATATATGGATTGAAAGGACTGTACTGTACGCTAACCACGACCAACTGGTTCTTGCAGGCACTATCAGTGATACCTAGGGGATCATGGGGCGATGTTGCTAGACGCTCTTACCATGATCCGATGGGCAAGTCCGGAATTGTGATTCTGGAGCCACAATGGTTGTGGGCCCACGGCTAGCTGTATCCCTGAACCCTTGAGGGTCACACAAGTACTGGATTTGAGATTCCCGCATGGATACTGAGCTCAATGTGTTGAGCATAGAAGGAGGATTTTAGGGAGTGCGACTTCCTAAAAGTCAACTGGGGTCAAATCGTGATTTCCCGCTGTTGAGGGGCAAAACGGTCATTTTGCAATTTAGGGTTAGATGATCTGAAAAATTGTTTTTCATATCATAACATTCAGTTTTGGAAACTGAGTCAATCGGTCCGATCTGATCGGCGATCGAAGTTACGATGAAGTCGCAGCGATGGATATCGTCATTTGGACCCGGGCCCGTTGGGCCGGTCCAAGTCCATTGCTAGTCTACTTAATGTAGACTTAGGGGCTTTAATCAAACACAACATTGTAACACAACAACCCTAAACCTAAAGCTCTCGGCCGCCTCCCTCCTCTCCCAAAAAATCTACAGCCGTCTACCGTGAAGAGCCGGTCTTCTTGTAATTCCGGTTGGAGCCAGATGCAAGTCGCCAGCAAGGTAACTGCCTAAACACCCTATGAATGGTTCATAGTTTGCAGTAGATTTAATTGTATTGAACGTTTCCCGGCCTAATTTTATTCTTTCACTACCTCGCCGGGAGACGGGATCCGGATCCGCCACGGTTCCCCAACAGTGGTATCAGAGCCAAGGCTCGGATCCTTCAATACAATTGTTGCCATATTGCATCAGATCTCGAGATTTTGATCACTTCGTTGCGCGCTGGCCGTGCGATGGTCGCGCATGTCGCGCGGGCGATGGCCGCTGTTGTGCGCAAGCCGTTGCGCCAACGATGGCCGGCCAAAGGCCGCTGGCCTCGCGTACAGGTTTGCGCAATGGCCGAGAGCGGCCCGCCGCCGTGCGCCTGGAATGGAGCGGTGATGCGAGACATCGCGTGCGGCCTTGCGCCGCACGTGATTTGTTGGCGGCGGCCGCCGCCGTGCGGCCGCAGTCCGACGAATCTCCGGAGTCGTTGCGACGGCTGAATTTTACTTCTAGGTTTTGTTCGGGCCCGTCCCATGAAGTTTTCGGACCGATATTCGATATCGGGCCGATTTTGGGTCGATTTTGAAATTTTGAGATTTTTGGGCCCAAAATTGTTTTAGGCCCAATTTGATGCAATTAAAATAGCAAAATATGATTTTGATTGTAAAATATGATTTTATAATTAAATAAGATTTTGTTGATTAAAATTTGATTTTATCGACAAAATGCGATTTTATTATAAAATACGATTTTATGATTAAAATATGATTTTGCGATAAATAATTTGATTATTTAATTTATGCATGTTAATTAGATTGATTGCATGATTGGGATGATCAAGAGCCGTGCCCAATGTGTTAGGTGTATGCGATAGGTTTTTATGATTTCGGTTTGTAAATATTATTGATTATCATTTTAAGTGGGCCTGTTTGTGGCCCGTTCCCACCCCTTGAAAAATGTATCCCTTATATGTCATGGTATTAAATGTAAATTACTAGATTTAGTGGGAGGACATCCGAAGACGGTAGACAATGACGATCAAAGATATTGAAGACCGAAGATCTGTAAAACCGGAAGCATTGTAATAGGATTGCATTGCATGTTGCATTACCCCTAGGATTGGACCCAGGTCCGTGGCTGGCAACCACGGAACGCATATCTCTCGCGATCGATCATCCCAATGTTTATATATATGTGATATATAGTTAGTTGAATCCGCATGTTTTAAATATGATTTAAAATATATTGCATGAGACCAAAGTTTTCAAAAATAAAATCCCTCATTTTAAATATGATTTAAAACTAATATCAAGATAAATGTTTATTCGATAAACTAAAGAGAATTTAAATTTGTTTAAAAACTGCGAAAGGTATGTTCTATATTGAAATAAATATGTCTCTTAGTTCGACTTCTTGGGTACTTGATACCGGATGTGGATCTCATATCTGCAATGATTTGCAGGTGATGACAAGAAGCCGACGTCTTAGAGAGGGTGAGACCCACTTGAGGCTTGGCAATGGAGCAAGAGTTGCTGCAGTAGCTATAGGAGATGTTTATTTATTTCTGTCTTCTGATTTTAAGTTGTTATTGAGAAACGTTTTGTTTGTTCCCGAATTAATAAAGAACATTATTTCTGTTTATATGTTTGATAATGATGGATATTCTTGTATGTTTGCTAATTCGATTTGCAATATTTACAAGAATGAATGTTTAGAAGACTTTAGAAGAATGAATGTTTAGAAGACTTTAGAAGACAAGAATGTATGTTTGCTAATTCGATTTGGTTGATAATGATGAATATTCTTGTATGTTTGCCAATCCGAGAGGACCATTCAGACTTTAGAAGACATGAGGCGAGCTGTTGTGATGGATTTCATTGGTGACTGGCAAGATTATTTGTCCCTGGTTGAGTTTTCCTATAATAATAGCTAACAAGTGACTATCGGGATGGCCCCTTTTGAAGCTTTGTATGGCACAAAGTGCAGATCACCAATTTGCTGGGAAGAAGTTGGAGAGAATAAACTGTCTACCCCTGAGTTTGTGCATCATATGAAGGATCAGATTGAGCTGATTCGGAGCAGAATGAAAGATGCACAAGATCGTCAAGCTAGCCAAGCTAACAAGAGGCGTGGGTCTTTGGAATTTCAGGTTGGCTATCGAATATTTCTGAACTTTCTCGTTTCAAGAGCGTGATGAGATTTGGGCTCAAGGGTAAGTTAGCTCCAAGGTTCATTGGACCGTTTGAGATTATTGAGATGATTGGATCGTTGGTGTTTCACGTATCAATGTTGAGGAAATATGATCCAGATCCTTCCCATGTGCTAAGGACCGATGAAGTTGAGCTGGATCAACCTTTGAGCTATGTTGAATATCCAGTGCAGATCCTGGATAGGAGGAGAAGCAATTTAGGAACAAGACTATTCCGTTGGTGATGGTTCAATGAAGCAAGCATGGCAGAGAAGAAGCTATCTAAGAGTTGAAGAAAAGATGAGACAAGAGTGGCCTCATCTGTTTGAATACGCGCAGTATTGACCCTAGTAATCGTTTGCTTGTTGACTGGTGTTATGAGTATTTTTGTACTCTTGGTTAGTGGCTTCTTGACGAGCATTGTTGAATGCTAGGTTGTGGTGTATTTCTGTTTTGGGATGGTGTTCTTTCCGTTTTGGTTGTAATTATGGTTTGATTTCAAGGACGAAATCCATTTCTAGTTGGGGATAATGTGAGGACTGGAATTATCTGATGATAATTAATGAGTTAGTCAGATCAGATTAGTGTTTAATCCAATAGATGCTTCAGCTGGATAAGCTGCTAGTGAAGAGACCAGCTAAGATGCGTGCTGGTCCAGGTTTCGTCGCTGAGCTGGTTGAGGTAAAATATTCCAAGTCCAGTGTAAGCTGGAACCAGCTTAGAGGTCTGCTGGTGGGTTAATGATAAGCCAAGACCAGTTTTGGTGTGAGTTGGTTGGACAGATTAGTCCTGAGCTGGGCCGTTTTGTTGTGCTGGTTTGAGTTCTACCACGAGCTAGTTTTGTGGAGACCAGCTTAGAGGGATCAGCTTTGGGATTTATGATGTATGTGCGAGCTCGACCCAGCTTAGAGATATGCTGGATGCTCCGAGCTGGTCTGTTGGAACACGATCTAGTTTTATTGTCTGTGTACCTAAGTTGGAATAATGGAGAGGTCTGTCTGAGCTGATCTGAGCACTGTAGACCAGACCGGGTTCGTGTGAGTGATCCAAGATGGATGTTTGTTGCTTGAAGTGCCTAAGCTGGTCAGTTGAGCGCTGTGCTGGTTGAAAACAGCGTACTCCTTGAGCTGGTTTGTGTGCCTGAGCTGGTACAGTAGTAAAGTCTGAGCTGGGTTGACTTTGTTAGAGTAGATGCCCAACTAGCCAACTTCTGGCGTGTGGGTTTTATAGACTCTTGTATATGACAATATTTATATATGATATTCGCATTTATTTATGGCATTCTTTATTTTCATTATGATTATAATGTTAACAATTGTGTTGGATAAAGATCTAGAATGCACCATAGTGTATGTTAGATGTGATAGTGGATATGATGGCTATCATGAAACACATCTAATAGTCATTATGTATTCTGAATTCGTTCCTAGTCGATTGGGCCGTAAAAATGAGGAAAAGGCCGCCCGAGCTTGAGACTAGCATCTGCGATGTGAAGTACCATGTTTCATTGGTAGGGAACATTGTGATGTTCTGAGCATGCAGATGGATAGTGACCTGGTGATCTATCGAACTACCCTCGTTAGGACTTTCCAAGTGGTTACCATTTATCGAGTGGATAAGTGAGAGGTCTTGGTTGTGCTGATTAGACCTCACTACTCGAAACGTCACTGAGACTCTACATGATTAGTCGCCTCACTTTGA
>KV003363.1:143151-160681 GCA_001598015.1 Dorcoceras hygrometricum | reverse complement strand
TTGAGATTTTGGGCCTGAAATTGTTTTAAGCCCAATTTAATGCAATTAAAATTGCAAAATATGATTTTAATTGTAAAATATGATTTTATAATTAAAATATGATTTTGTTGATTAAAATATGATTTTATCGACAAAATGCGATTTTATTATAAAATACGATTTTATGATTAAAATATGATTTTGTGGTAAATAATTTGATTATTTATATTTATGCATATTAATTAGATTGATTGCATGTTTGGGATGATCGAAAGCCGTGCCCAATGTGTTAGGTGTATGCTTTAGGTTTTGCGATTTCGGTTTTAATATTATTGATTATCATTTTATAAAGTGGGTCTGTTTGTGACCCGTTCCCACCCCTTAAAATTGTATCCCTTATGTGTCATGGAAATTTAATTGTAAATTACTAGACTTAGTGGGAGGACATTTGAAGATGGTGGGCCGATGACGATCAAAGATATTGAAGACCGAAGATCTGTAAAACCGGAAGCAATTGTAATAAGATTGCATTTCACCTAGGATTGGACCCAGGTCTGTGATTGGCAACCACGGACCGCATAGCTCTCGCGATCGATCATCTATATATTTGATATATAAGTTGAATCCGCATGTTTTAAATTTTGATTTAAAATTGCATGAGACCAAATTTTTCAAAATTAAAATCCCTCGTTTTAAATACGATTTAAAACTTATATCAAGATAAAAGTTTATTCGATAAACTAAGGGAATTTAAATTTGTTTAAATCTCCCTGCCTTCCATCAACAATGGGTGTACGCCGATGCTACCCGCATACATGGCCCGGCTCATATTATTGAGGGGTTATGTATGACGAAAAGCTGTCCACGCCATTGACAATTGTTGTGAGTCGGTTGGAACTCCCTTTAACGTTGGCTCATATTATTGGGGACGTTAAGGGGACCGTCCTTCACGACTCAACATTGATGGGTCATCTTGACACGTGATAGTAAACGGCATCATATTATTGGGCCCTTACTGGACGTGAGGTGAATACATGGAGGTTGCACCGGTTGCAATTGGAAACTACCTTTTAGGGGTCATGGTTGGTTGATATTATTCGGGACCATGATCGCCTGATTGGGCTCCGTGTACCCACTAAGGAACTTGCTTTCCCGATTTCATTAGAGGGTGGTGAAATCGTTAAAATAGTGGGAGGGTAATTCATAAAACTTAACGACCTTGTTTTAGTCTTATCGTTATTTCATATATAGTTAGTAATGTATGTCTGTTTTCTTTTCAGTATAACTGCATTTATAATGTCTTCGATCAAAAACCCACTCGTTGATATACTGGATAGCAACAAGTTCACCGGTCTGAACTACCAAGACTGGCTTCGAAACCTCAACATTGTGTTGGCTTCGGAGAAACTTCTTTATACGATAGAGAAGAGCCCTCCGAAGGAAGCCCCTGCCGATATCAGCCCTGAGGAGCTGGTGACGCTTCAACAATGGTGGGACGACGAGCTTAAGACTCGATGCTATGTGATGGCATCGATGTCCAACGAAATGCAACGGCGCTTTGAGAAGACAAAGTATGCCGCTGACATACTCTTTCATCTCAAAGAACTGTATGGGGAGAACTCTCGACATGAGAGGTTCACGGCTGTCAAGGAGCTTATGACGAGCCGCATGCGCGATGAGACTTCGGTCCGCGAGCATAGGGTTCGTATGATTGGGCTCGTTGAAAAGCTGTCGGGCCTTGATATCACACTTCCACACGAGCTGTCTGTGGATGTGCTTCTCCTCTCGCTACCCGCTGCATTCGACCCTTTTGTGGTCAACTTCAACATGAACAAGCTGGCAACCACCCTTGTAGAGGTGGTTAACATGCTTGTAGTGTTCGAAAGAACCATAAAGAAGGACAAGCCCGTCCTCCTCATGGGCTCTTCTTCCTCTCCGAAGAAGGGGCCCAGACGCAATGGTAAGAAGCGTTCTGCCCCTGCGAAGGAGGAAAAGCCCACTAAGAAGCCAAAGGCAAAGGCTTCCAAGCCAAACAAGTCCGAGGATGTTTGCCACCACTGCCACAAGCCTGGGCATTGGAGGAGGAACTGCAAGGAGTACCTCGAGCAGTTGCGAACTGCAAAAGGTATGTTCTATATCGAAATAAATATGTCTCTTAATTCGACTTCTTGGGTACTTGATACCGGATGTGGATCTCATATCTGCAATGATTTGCAGGTGATGACAAGAAGCCGACGTCTTAGAGAGGGTGAGACCCACTTGAGGCTGGGCAATGGAGCAAGAGTTGCTGCAGTAGCTATATGAGATTTTATTTATTTCTGTCTTCTGATTTTAAGTTGTTATTGAGAAACATTTTGTTTGTTCCCGAATTAATAAAGAACATTATTTCTGTTTCTATGCTTGATAGTGATGGATATTCTTGTATGTTTGCTAATTCGATTTGCAATATTTACAAGAATGAATGTTTAATTGGAATTGGGGAACGCGAAACCGATTTATACACCTTAAAAATAAAAGACGTTCCAACTCACGATGTCGAAACACATACAACAACGATTAAAAGAAAATACGATAACTTGAACCCAGCACAACTTTGGCACGCTAGGCTAGGTCATGTTTTTCTAAGTAGGATGAACAAGTTATTTAGGAGTGACATGTTTGATTTTTCAGACATTAACTCCCTACCGACTTGTGAATCTTGTCTCAAGGGAAAGATGACTAAACAACCCTCCAAGGGTAACCTGAACGTGCCCAAGGCCTATTGGATTTGATTCATACTGATGTGTGTGGTCCGCTTAGTATTGATACTAAATATGGTCACACATACTTCATCACCTTTACTGACGATCACTCTAGGTATGGGTACTTGTACTTAATGAAGCACAAGTCTGAATCCTTTGAAAGGTTCAAAGAATTCAAAGCTGAAGTAGAAAATCAGTTGGGAAAAAAGTATTAAAGCACTTGATTCTGATCGAGGTGGTGAATACTTGAGTGCTGAATTTCAAGACTATCTAAAAGAGAATGGGATTCTCGTACAGTGGACCCCTCCGACCACACCACAGCTCAATGATGTAGCGGAGCGTCGTAATCGAACTTTGATGGACATGGTTCGATCTACGATGAGCTTCACTGAGCTTCCTACCTCGTTTTGGGGCTATGCGCTCGAAATGGCGGTAATGTTGTTGAACAATATCCACATCAAGGCAGTGGATAAGACTCCATATGAGATATGGATGGGCAAACCACCCAAATACTCATACATGAGGATTTGGGGATGTCCTGCTTACGTGAAGCAGACAGTGGGAGATAAGCTGGATACGAGATCCATCTTATGTTTCTTCGTTGGGTATCCAAAGAATTCCATTGGATACTACTTCTACTATCCCAACGAAACAAAAGTGTTTGTTTCTAGAAATGCCACCTTTATGGAAAGGGAGTTTCTACTTGATAGAAAAGGCAAGATAGTAGAACTCGAAGAGGTTCGAGAACCAAATGAAGTACCAAGTGAATCTCCCGCACCTACAGAGCCAGTACCAGAAATGGTCGCACCTAGGAGATCCGAAAGGGTTCCTAGGGCTCCTGAGAGATATGGTTTTCTCCTTAAAGATGATCAAGGTGATCAAGTTGTTGGATCTGATCCAAGAACTTTCAAGGAGGCAATTTCCGATGCTGATTCAAATTTGTGGCTTGAAGCAATGCAGTCTGAGTTTGACTCAATGCATGCGAACCAAGTTTGGACTCTTGTTAATCCTCCCGAAGGAATTGTTCCTATTGGGTGTAAATGGGTATACAAGAGGAAACTTGGGCCTGATGGTAAGGTAATGACCTACAAGGCACGACTGGTCGCGAAAGGTTACACTCAAAGGCAAGGTGTTGACTATGATGAAACTTTTTCACCAGTCGCAATGTTCAAGTCGATTAGAATCTTACTAGCCATAGCCGCATTGTACGACTATGAGATATGGCAAATGGATGTGAAAACTGCGTTCCTTAATGGAAACATTAAGGAAGAGATCTATATGACGCAGCCTGAGGGTTTCACATCTGTAGGAAGTGAGCATAAGGTATGCAAACTTCAGAGATCGATCTACGATCTCAAACAAGCATCGAGAAGTTGGAACCTGAGATTCGATGAAACAATTAAGGAATTTGGTTTCATCAAGAATCCCGAGGAGCCATGTGTATATAAGAAGGTAGTTAAAAGCGCTGTGACATTCCTCGTACTTTATGTTGATGACATTCTACTCATTGGGAATGATGTAGGAATGCTGCAGTCAACTAAAGTATGGTTTTCTAGTAGATTCTCGATGAAGGACATGGGTGAAGCATCCTATATTCTTGGAATACAGATCTATCGGGATAGATCGAAACGGATGCTCGGACTCACCCAAGCTACCTACATCGATACCATACTTAAGCGGTTCTCTATGGAAGAGTCCAAGAGAGGACACCTACCTATGTGCCACGGGGTCACTCTATCTAAGTCGATGTGTCCGAAGACTGATGAGGAGATAGAGAGTATGACACGTGTGCCATATGCCTCGGCAATAGGTAGTATTATGTATGGCATGATCTCAACTAGACCGGATGTTGCATATGCTCTGAGTGTCATGAGCCGCTACCAGGCCAACCCCGGCCAATTGCATTGGAAGGCTGTGAAGGATATTCTTAAGTAATACGAAGGACTAAGAATATGTTCATGGTCTATGGGGGTGGTGAACTGAAATTGGAAGGCTACACTGATTCTAGCTTCCAATGTGACGTGGATGATTCGAAGTCTACCTCTGGATTTGTGTTCATGCTCAATGGTGGGGTCTGTCTCTTGGAAGAGTTCCAAGAAGTTCCAAGAAAGACACCATCGCGGATTCAACCACTGAGGCTGAGTATATCGCAGCATCAGCTGCTGCTAAGGAGGCGGTTTGGATAAGGAATTTCATCCAAGAGTGGGGCGTCATTCCTGATGGAGTTGGTCCAGTCCCGGTGTACTCCGACAACACGGGTGTTGTTGTGCAAGCAAAGGAGCCTAGGTCTCACCAAAGATCCAAACATATACTGACGAAATACCAAATAATCCGGGATATTGTGGCTAGAGGTGACATAGCAGTTGAGAGAGTCGCCTCTACGGACAACGTTGCTGATCCACTTACGAAGCCCTTTCCAGGACCGTTGTTTGAAAAACATCGCAAAACAATGGGACTGCGTTTGATGAGTAGTTGGCTATAGGGCAAGTGGGAGATTGTTAGAGTAGATGCCCAACTAGCCAACTTGTGGCGTGTGGGTTTTATAGACTCTTGTATATTACAATCTTTATATATGATATTCGCATTTATTTATGGCATTCTTTATTTTCATTATGATTATAATGTTAACAATTGTGTTGGATAAAGACCTAGAATGCACCATAGTGTATGTTAGATGTGATAGTGGATATGATGGCTATCATGAAACACATCTAATAGTCACTATGTATTCTGAATTCGTTCCTAGTCGATTGGGCCGTCAAAATGAGGATAAGGCCGCCCGAGCTTGAGACTAGCATCTGTGATGTGAAGTACCATGTTTCATTGGTAGGGAACATTGTGATGTTCTGAGCATGCAGATGGATAGTGACCTGGTGATCTATCGAACTACCCTCGTTCGGACTTTTCAAGTGGTTACCATTTGTCGAGTGGATAAGTCCGAGGTCTTGGTTGTACTGATTAGTCCTCACTACTCGAAACGTCATTGAGGCTCTACATGATAGGCGCCTCACTTTGACCCGTTTGCCGACTCACTTGGGGTCATTGGGCGGCGGGATTGGGTGAGGTCCTGATGCATGTAGGAGTCGATGCTTCGTTGTCGAGGATTCACCGCTCGCTTACATGCGTGGATATCCTATGCTATCTGAGGAGATAATAGTGTATAAATCTCTGGCCAGGTACTAGAAAGTGTTTTAGGTAAATGGGTTTGCCTACTAACACTCGCGATGTCACTATTCGATCTCCAAGATGTATGCATAGCTATCGGATCTCTAGCGACTCTCGATTTACCAATGGTCTTTGATCTGATCAGGATATATGTGTTGAAAGGACCGTACTGTACGCTAACCACGACCAACTGGTTCTTGCAGGCACTATCAATGATACCTAGGGGATCATGGCGTGATGTTGGTAGGCGCTTTACCATGATCCGTTGGGCAAGTCCGAAATCGTGATTTTGGAGCCGCAATGGTTGCGGGCCCACGGCTAGCTGTATCCCTGAACCATTGAGGGTCACACAAGTACTGGATTCATGATTCCTGCACGGAAACTGATCTCAATGTGTTGAGCATAAGAAGAGGATTTTAGGGAGTGCGACTTCCTAAAAGTCAACAGGGGTCAAATTGCGATTTCCCGCTGTTGAGGGGCAAAACGGTCATTTTGGACTAGGTATCTGAAAAATGGTTTTTAACATCATAATACTCAGTTTTGGAAACTGAGTCGATCGGTCCGATTTGATCGGAGATCGGAGTAGTAATGAAGTCGCAGTGATGGATATCGTCATTTGGACCCGGACCCGTTGGGCCGGTCCAAGTCCATTGCTAGTCTACTTATAATAGGCTTAGGGCTTCATTACAACATATACAACTCATAACCTAGCCTCCATCTATCACACACGGCCGCCCCACTCCACCTCTCCTCCCTCTCGGCCGTGCCACTTCTCACGCGCCGCCGCCGTCGGCCACGCGCCGCCGCTCCCTCGCCGGACTTGTTCCGGCCATCGTGAAGAGGTGTTTCCGATCGTGCCAAAATCCATCAGCTTTCTAGTGCAGGCTGATTGGAGGAAGATTGAATCCGGTCGTGGACCTGATTGGAGGATCTACCGCCGCCTAACGTGAAGAGCCAGTTTTCTTGTAAATCTGGTTGGAGCCAGGCGCCTAGACGCCAGCATGGTAGCAATCTATGAACACCCTATGTATGTTTGTAGATTTTATTAAATGTATTGAACACTTTTCGGGCAAATTTTTGTTTTCCGCTGTGCCCCGGGAAGTGGGATCCGGATCCGCCACCGTATTCCAACAGACTTTACTGTAGTTTTGACTGGGAGTATATATATAAGTGTTGACCAACATTTAGTTATTTTATGACACACATATCATATCTTCTCCCTAGTATCCCAACACTTGTATCTTCAAACCCTCGTTGCTACTGTTCACCCGATAACTTCTTCTTTCGATTGTCGGAGATTGGCTGGTTAGATTGAGTGAGGGTACCTCGGTTGGAAACCCCTCTTTGAGATCAACGTTCTTGTACCAGTTTGGAAGTCGGAATGAGGCCGTATAGAGATCATAGATGAGAAGCTGCGTGAACTGGGTTTGCTACCTTTCGACAGATTTGAGCTTCGGTTCAGATTAGGTCCTATCTTGTGGTTTTTGCCTTGATTTCTCGACAGATGCTTGAGCAGAACTAGATGTGTGATTCGCTGATAGCTGAGCTGAGGTATTGTACCAAGATCTACGAAAGGTACGGATTGAGCTTGATTTAACAGCTTTGACATAAGCATGAGAAAATTCTAGCGTGAATTGAGTGTTGTGTATGCGTGCTGGCCGTAAGCTGAATTTGCTTAGATGTGTTGTTCCTGGTAATTATTTGGTCTGCTTATGTTTGATTGTATGAATTGTTTGTGAGCTGATTCTGTCTTGCATTCATGCATAACATATTGAGCATGTTCCTTTGCAAACGATAATCACTGAGTCGTGATTTGTCGACTGAGCTGCCGTGCTTGAGAATCCTATGCTTTCACCGAGTAGTCATTGCCAGCTAAGTCACTGTGATCTAGATTCCAATGATTTATTGAGATTTTATTTCCCAGTCGGGTTGTTGTGCCTTGTTTAACGATGATTTTTGGTAATCTTTTATGCATTGCACAACTTGAGATATTGCATGCCTTATCTGATTGCTGTTTTATGATTGCTCATCGTACTGAGGTTTGACCTCATTTTTTTCCCTTTTTGGGGCTTCTTTGGTCCTGTGTTTGGCCTTTGTAGGTTCTTCAGGTAATTCAGCTGGACCGAGTGGTGCGTCGGCTAGTAGAGCCTCGTTTTGAGTCCCAGTTATGTATATGTACTGTTACAGTTTACCAAGGGATGCCCTGCGTGAATTCATGTATTAAGTATTGTATCGATTGAGCTACTTGTATACATTTCTGATGCTATTATTGGTGTGTGGATTTTTGAGTTAAAATCTATACTTTGAGTATGAACGTATTTAAATTATATTTTCTGTTCAGGCCAAAACGAAAATTTTATTCCATATTTTATGCTTCCGCGTAATTGCGATTAACTGAGTAATTAATCTCTGATTTAGAGCACTGGGCCTGACAGGCGGAAAACTCTAGGTCCTTGGGAATTTTCCAAGTTGAACTGCCTTCTGCTCAAAGGTCCCGCCCCTCGATCTCAGTCTCTGCGTCATATGCACCAGTCAAATGTAGTGAGCCTAAAGGCTCAACAAGAACAAAATGAAGGATATCAAGTACTAAATATACAAGAACATGCATTAATATAATTATACGTACATAATTTTCTCAAACTTTAAATGCATAAGAAAAACATCATCTCAATAATTTTCCTTCATAGACTGTGGTCCCTCAACCTCAAGTCCTGATCAAGCAATATAAGTACCATGGTACCAGGTTGGAAAGACATCCCATTACTTTTCTGGAGTCCAGTCCCGTTAAGTGTAAAGACACTCCAGTACTTTTCTAAAGCCCAATATGTGCCAAGTTGATATGGTCAAACGGAATATCTCCCGACCACCATATCTATCATGTTGATATAGCCAAACGGAATTCCAGCCACAATATCCGTCACATTAGAAACATCATAGCCAGGTCTCATCATTCAAAACATTTTCCTCATTTACTCAACATTCTGCCTCAATATAAGTTCTCTCAAAAGTCGAACTTTTTCTTTTCCTCAAAATTCTCTAAAACTAAAAATTTCATAAAAATTCTTACAGAATGCTTGAACATCTTAAAAAACTTAAAATCATCTTTCTAAATATTTCATGACAGCAGGCTGCCACTAGAACTCAAACCACGCACATCTAGCTTATGGTTCCCAGAACATCACATGCTACCAATACATCTCACACCTCAACAACACAACTTAAGGCTCAAATGACGCACTCTCCTCTCAGCTCTCAGTACTTAGGTCAACACGTCTACCCAGATCAGCTCGGGGCTTCGGACCAGATCCCTCACTGAACAACATAGGCACTTGACTCAGCTTAGAGTATGCAGATCAGTTCACAAGCCTCTGCCCTGCTTAGTGTTCTCCACTCATCTTAAGCTGGTCAAATCAGTTTACGGCGGTCAACTCAGCTTACGGCAATAAACTCAACGGTGGTCAACTCTTCTTATCATGGTCAACTCAGCTTATCATGGTCAACTCAGCTTACCGTGGTCAACTCAGCTTACAGTATCCATTTCAGCTTACGGTGGTCACCTCAGCTCATGGTGCTCACTTCAACTTACGATGGTCACTTAAGCTTATGGTGCCCACTTTAGCTTACGGTGTCCACTTCAACCTATGGTGTCCACTTCAGCTTACGATTCCCACTTCAGCCTTACGGTGTCCACTTCAACCTACGGTGTCCACTTCAGCTTACGCTGCCCACTTCAGCCTACGATGGACGCTTCAGCTTATGGTCCACTTCAGCTTACGAAAAATTTCTTACAACTCAATACAGTGGAAAACATCTTACAGCTTAATCAGGGGCAAAACAGCTTACGACACAATACACGGGAAAACAACTTACAGCTTAAGCAGGGGAAAAACAACTTACTACTCAAAATTTCGGAACACAGCTTACGATGCCCGTTTCAGCTTACGGAAAACAGCTTACAACTCAATAGCTTAAGCAGGGAAAAAAATTACAGCACAATACAAGGGAAAACAGCTTATGACTCAAACTTACGGAACACAGCTTACGGCTTAAGCAGGGATCGAAACATGGCTGGAACGTAACCCGGCCACATCCGACCTCTGTCCTTTATTCTTCGACACCAATAGCCTTTGAGCCCTGCTCTAAACCGAAAACTCGCCCAGCTTACCTCAACCTCACTCAAGCTATCGACCCTTTCCCACAACTCAAATCCTAGGCATCCTCGTCATGATAAACAAAAGCGCTAATTTAAAGCCTCAAATCTTCGAAATCTAAAGCTTAAAACATATTCACACAATAATATGAATGAAAGGTCATTCAAAGGTAAAATTACAACCGAGTGATACAAGGCTGGAGGGGATGAAGAACGCTGGGAACGCCACTGTTTTGCTTCGGAAAGCTCTAAGATGAATGGGGGAAAGAATGGGAGGGGTGACGCTACAGGGAAAGCTAGAGCTTTCCTTTTTTTTATTTGAAAAAAATAGCGTGCAGCGTGTGTGTGTATACCAAACCAAGACTATTAATTAAATAGAGGAGATATTGGTGTTTTTAAATTTATCAAAAGATAATGCTATTCAAAGAATTGAAAGTACTGCTCAAAATCCTTTCTTCCTCCCCTATATAATTTTGAAAAATTTGGATAAAAGAAATTGGACGAGAAACTTATTTTTTTTTAAATGGACTTTTAAATTTTATTACAATAAAATTTTCAAAAGCATAGGAAATATCCTCAAAATTAATTTTATAAAAATAATCTTTACCTCGGTGTTCACATCGTCTCCCTTCCGGCCTCGTAGCACCTTTACTAAAAATTCTGAAAAGGCACTCATCGTAATATAACTTAAATTATTAAAATGCTATAATCAAAGAGCGGAATCAATATAGTTATTAGAATCAATGAAAATAATACTAAGGCATGCGGCTTTTGCTAGAGAAATTTTCTAGACGTTACAAATCGCACACTCCAAATCCTTAGATATATGTATCTCCTTTACCAGCTACGTGTTATGCAATATCAAAATTTATTTTTCAAAATTCAACTCCTTGAATTCTATTACCTTAGCGGGAACAAGAAATCTTGTACTTGCATGACCCTCAATGGTTCAAGGATATAGCTAGCCATGGGCTCACAGTTCCATGTGTGACTGGGGTTCAAAAGAGGGTGGATTGATCTTCGGTGCCAAGATATTGCACCGACAATTATTAGCTCTTGGCAAGCTTCTAAGAAAAAGGGATCATGAATGAAACCATACCTTGCTGGGATGGGAGTGATTTTGAGGAGTCTTATTACATTAATCGGTACTACTAATAGCAACAAGATTAATTTTATTTTCGATAGCTGTTAGGATAAATTTTGGAAGTTTTGTAATGAAAAATAAAAGAGAGATGAAAAATAAAAGAGATAAATCAGACAAAATTGACAAGATCTTGACGAAGCTTACTACGTTGGAAGTAGAAACCAGATCGGAGCAAAGTCAAGCTGGTCAAGGCAAAACCGAGCTCAGAACATTCTGGTACGCTGTAGGACCGAGCGCCTTTACCAAAAACTATAGCTGGTGGTAACGATGAAACTCCAATCTTTTAAACCGTATAGCAACACAAGCACCACAGTTCGATCGTTCTACCTAGCAGGGGCAATTATTGCACTCCAAAAATCCTCCTCCCAATAATTGCACTCCTTGAAATCAATGGGAATCGAACCCGTGACCTTGGCTCTGATACCAATTGTAGGATCGAGCGGTTGTCGCTTTACCAAAAGCTATAGCTGGTGGTAACGGTGCAACTTCAATCTTTTAAACCGTATAGCAACACAAGCACCACGGTTCGATCGCTCTACCCAGCATGGGCAATTATTTCACTCCAACGACGCTGGTTAAGGACAAACCAGCCAAGGTAATCCGATCAAGCTGGTTGAGGTTAAACCAGCTCAGGATATTAAGGATTAACGCCTAGAAATTCCTGACTACGTAAGAAATGAGTGCATGACTATGGGAAAAATATTTTTAGATGATTACATGCCATTTTATATGATTTATTTAGGATTTTATGCTGCATGATATGCATGTGTTATTTTCAACCTGCTAAGTTACAGACGCGTGGACGAGATTAGGACCGACTGGAATGAAAATGATTTTTAGATTTTTAAGTTATGGGATGTTTAAGAATGAAATTATTTTATTTTAAGCAACTATTTCTGAAAATTAGTTTTTATAATTATTTTGGATGTTTAAGAATGAAATTATTTTATTTTAAGCAACTATTTCTGAAAATTAGTTTTTATAATTATTTTGGAGGTGAACCCGTTTTTCGCCTATACGGGCTGGTATATTGAGTTTTAAGGTATTTTAAATTATGAGGAGGCCTTGATTTCGAAAATATTTAATCTTTAAAGCCCAATTATGAGTTTTAAGTACCTTTTTAATTGATCATAGGGAGAAGCCTGTCTTTTCTCCCCTTATTTTTAAATAAATCAATAGGGGTCATATTGGTCACATTCATTTTTCTTAAACACAAAATTTACACAAATCTAGCCTCCTTTTGATGCAACAGCCATCACCATCCTCCCCATAACTCAAAATTTTGAAACCATTCATCCATTGAAGAAGCTTGGTGATCCAAAGCCCGTTGCGCACCGATCTCGCGTATATAACGTCGGTACCTCGCAGATTTATCTCTTTTACAAACCAGGCATGTGATATCAATTCTTTTTCTCGTCATTTAAATCATACTCTTCGGTTTTTATGAAAATATGCTTGGATTATATGTGATTGTTTCGAATCCATACATCTTTGTTCATGATCCATGCACACCTCATGTAGCACCATGACTTCTTTCGATTTTCTTTGCATAACTTCGGTCGAGAGGCTGCCTTAGGGGTCATGGATCGATCTCAGGAGGTTCATGGGAGTCCTAGGGAGGGCCTGGAGTGGTCCAAATATGGGAGATAGTGGTCGAACCGGTGGCTAGTAAACGAACACAGCGTGCTGTGTGTTTTCTACGCAGCGCGGTGCGCCACCTTCCCATCGGTCGTGCGCCCTGTGTGGTCCACGAAAGGGGTCATGGCTGGTACCGTTGGAACCGGCTAGACCTGGGGATGGTCCAGCCGGAGGGGCTCCAGCCAGTGGTGGCCAGAGCAGGGAGAACGAACGTGAAGAACAGCTGCTGGTCGCGGCGGCGCAGGCGTGTGTGTGTGTGTTTCGGTCTAGGTTTTCTTTTTTGGTGAATTGGTTCGGTCTAAGTGAACCGGTTTTGGCAGGTTCGATTGGATCGGATCGGCTCTTCGAGTATCGAGTCAAATGTTTTAAAATAGGTCCAAGTTATTTTAATTGTGGACCTGTTATTTTTATTTTATGTCAAATGTCCAATTTTAAAGAAAATAGTCATATGTTAGGAATTGAGTCAAAATTTTAATGTTATGTTTATTTTTAAGTTCTAAGTCAAAATTATGGCATTTGGAATTTTTATTAAGTCAAAATCGAATTTTGGAAATTTGATTAGGTCAAAATCGGTCTTTCGGTCAAAATCGGCTTTTTGGGGTCAAAATTGATTTAAATTGATTTTATAAGTCAAAATCGATTTTAATGAGTCAAAATTGATTTTAAGAAGTCAAAATTGATTTTAATTAGTCACAATTAGACCCGGCTACGGGACGATTCCGGGTCCGACCCGTCGGGTCAGGGTCCAAAAATCCCGGAACCGGAACCGTGAGAACCGGTTCCGGGCCGGGTCAAAAACCGAATTTCGAAGGTTTTAAAAAAAAAATTAAATTGAATTTTTGTTTTTTTATTTATTTACTGCACTTACAAAAAGCTGGGTTCATTAACATTCCAAGGTCATTTATTTGTTATAGTTTCGGAAATTTAATTTTTGTACATAGGCGCTCGTAGAATGGGGGTCACTTTTTGTATTTTTTTTATAAAGAAAACATATAAAGGACCACTCGGTATATTAATTAAAGGCATTATAGGCATCTGTTTAACCAAACTGGTTGCACATATGCAAGTTTCGATGAATTGCTCAAAGTGCAAATCTTGATCTTGAATTTAAAGGCATTATAGGCATCTGTTTTTTTAAAATTCAAATTCCAATTTGATTTTGAATTTAAATTTTAATATAAATTTTGAATAGAATTTGAATTTTGATTTGAGGATTTGAATTTTAATTAAATTGAATTTTAATTTGTATTTTAATTTGAATTTTTTTTTTAATTTTGAATTATTTTAATTTGTGTTTGAATTCGAATTTGAATCTAAAAGAATAATAATTGGGATTTGAATTTGAAATTTGAAATGCAAATAATTTCAAAAAATTAATATAATTGAATAACAATACAAATAATTTAAAATTACAATAGAAAGTAAAGACGAATTAAATTGGAAAATTGTTCTAATCACTTGTGCCTCCTCCAGTTGTTGTACCAGAAGTGCCCTCGGTGTCTTCGTCGTCATTTGTCTCGTTTTGGCTATCTTGTGTTCTTGAGGCAGCTCTCGACGAATCGTTAAATAATTCTCAAGTTGCAGATTGAAACTTGAGGATCCTCGTGGACTTTTCGTCCTCTCACGAACTAATATTTGAGCCTTCGATAGTCTTGATATGATGCTACTAGAGGTGAATCTAAAAGAATAATAATTGGGATTTGAATTTGAAATTTGAAATATAAATAAAGTTTAATTGGTATTAATAAAGTTCTAAACTTTTAAAACTATCTTGCGCATACAAGTTGAAAATATTGGATTTGCATCTAATAATCAATATAGTTATGCTAAAGTGTTTAGCCATTTTAAGATCATACAAATTAATCACATGTTCTCAATTCAATGATAAATGAAGTATATGTTATAAAAAATTATTAGTACATGGTTATGATAGTAATATATTGAGAAAATGTCGTGAGAAGTTTTTGAATAAGTTATTATATTATTGCAATTTTTTTATTTGTTAAATATTTAAAAACTTTACTTGTTAAATATTTGAAAGAATGATTGAGTAAATGTAAATATTAATTAATATAATTAAATGAGGTGTTTAGACATTTTAAGATAGTATAAATTAATCAATCTTCACAATTTTATGATAAATGAAGCATTTATATATATAAATATATATTATCTGTTTTTGTAGCAACAAATAGTTGCCACAGTGGTAGGTTCTTTGGTTTCGTATATGGTTGGCCTGGGTTTGAATCTTCACCGGAACAAAAATATCATTTTTGAAAAACTTGCGACCCGTCGGGCTGGTCCCAGGTCGAACCCGGCGGGTCCACGGGTTACCAAATCTTTAAACTGGAACCGGCCCGTCCTTCCACGGTTTCGGGCCGATTCCGGGTCAAAAACCGTTGACCCGGTTAATCAGTCCGTTGACTCCGGGCCGGTTTCGGGTCGGGCCACGGGCTAAACCGGCCCGTGGATAGGTCTAGTCACAATTAGCCTTTATTTTAAGAAATCAAAATTTAAAGAAATTTGGCAAAAATTGTAAAAAGTGGTGAACATCGTTTCATCGATTAAGTTAAGAGCGACGTGTAGTCTAGAAGTAGTGGGTCAGGCTCCTGAACCAATCCTTGACCGAAGTAGAAAAATATAGAAGCCCGAGAATGTATATTTAATCATATATGTAGTATGCTATGTACGTAAATGTTTTAAAGGAAAGGAATTAAATATACATCATCGGGCTAAGCTTTTAAATTGCATGATTTTAAGAAACGCACGCATCATGAGATTTTATGAAACGATCAGGCATGTATATTTTAAGTTAAAACCCGAGGGATTGAACTGATGTGACAAAGTTTAATGATGGGAGCTAGCCGGTTAGCCGGGCCCGTGGATCCCCTGTTTTAATGTATGTTTATGAGCCTATGGATCCATGTGTTGACATCATGGTGAAGTGGCAAGCATGGAGGTGTAACATATAGGGATCCCGGCTCGAGATCGGGTGAACCACACCGCCACGTACGTTGGTTATTTCGACTGATCAGCCACACACCTGCTCACATCCACTGATACGACATACGTTTTTCATGGTATGTTATGTCATGCCTTATGTATGCTTATGTTACGTATGTATGGTATGAAATATAGGAAGAAATGTTTTAAGATCATGCACACATTCATGTTTTAACGTTATTTTATTACAAGTATGTGTGTGCATGCGATTTTATTAGTATGTACTTTGTTATGATATAACATAGAGTATGCTGAGCCTCTAGGATCACTAGGTTTAAATGGTGCAGGTGATGACCCTGCTGATGATTACATTCCGACTGGCAGTGAGGACCTCTGAGCGCCTGCTGCAGCAGTACCCCGTGACCGCCTCTATGTTTCATTTCTTTTATGATACACTTTTCAGATGTTGATTTTTAACATGTTTATTATCAGTTCTTTTCACAGTTGATTTTACACCGTATGGATATTTTAATGTTTTTAAATATTTCTTGATTTATGTTTAAGGCATGGTTGAGGAAATGATTTAGAAATACTTTATAAAGGGAACGAGTCATACTTTAAGTTTAAGTATTCCTCACATGTTTTTTAAAAAAAAGTTTCTAGAGTCTGGTTCGTTTCAGTTGGTATCAAAGCCGTGGTTCTGGTGGGGTACTAGCCTGCTGCGTGGAGCTCAGAAGTAGCACTACCATTCTGTGAGTTTTACTGTTTAAAATTTATGTTTATGATTGCATGTTGCATTTGTTTTGGTTACGTATGAGTTTTTGGCCTTAGAGTTTTAAAAATAGACACTTAGTCATGCACTTAGATTTACGTGATAAGGTTTTGGCATATCAGTATGCCTCCCAGGCGCGATAGGACTCAGCAGGTTGAGGATGCACCTTCTCCTCCCCCACCTCCGCAGTTGACGCCTTATGAGAGGGCTAGCGTGGGGATATCGCCGGGATCACCAGGATCCTAGAGAGGCAGTCGGAGCATTCTGGAAAGTCTACGAGAAGGACGTGGTGTTAGAGTAGATGCCCAACTAGCCAACTTGTGGCGTGTGGGTTTATAAACTCTTGTATATGACAATCTTTATATATGATATTCGCATTTATCCATATGGCATTCTTTACTTTCATTATGTGTATGATGATTTACAATTGTGTTGAGTAAAGAACTAGAATGCACTAAAGCGTATGTTAGATGTGATAGTGGGTATGACGGATATCATGAAACACATCTAATAGTCGCTGTGTATTCTTCCGAACATGTTCCTAGTCGATTGGGCCGTCAAAATGAGGATAAGGCCGCCCGAGTTCGAGACTAGTATCTGCGATGCGAAGTACCATGTTTCATTGGTAGGGAACATTGTGATGTTCTGAGCATGCAGATAGATAGTGACCTGGTGATCTATCGAACTACCCTCGTTCGGACTTTCCAAGTGGTTACCATATGTCGAGTGGATAAGTCCGAGGTCTTGGTTGTACTGATTAGTCCTCACGACTCGGAACGTCGTTGAGACTCTACATGATAGGCGTCTCACTTTGACCCGTTTGCCGACTCACTTGGGGTCATTAGGCGGCGGGATTGGGTGAGACCCCAATGCATGTAGGAGTCGATGCATCGTTGTCGAGGATTCACCGCTCGCAGACATGCGTGGATATCCTATGCTATCTGAGGGGATAATAGTGTATGAATCTCTGGCCAGAGTACTAGAAGTGTTTTAGGTAA
>KV003363.1:68004-78801 GCA_001598015.1 Dorcoceras hygrometricum | reverse complement strand
AAACGGGTCAAAGTGAGACGCCTATCATGTAGAGTCTCAATGACGTTTCGAGTCGTGAGGACTAATCAGTACAACCAAGACCTCGGACTTATCCACTCGACAAATGGTAACCACTTGTAAAGTCCGAAGGAGGGTAGTTCGATAGATCACCAGGTCACTATCTATCTGCATGCTCAGAACATCACAATGTTCCCTACCAATGAAACATGGTACTTCGCATCGCAGATACTAGTCTCAAACTCGGGCGGCCTTATCCTCGTTTTGACGGCCCAATCGACTAGGAACATGTTCAGAATACACAGCGACTATTAGATGTGTTTCATGATAGCCGTCATACCCACTATCACATCTAACATACGCTTTAGTGTAATCTAGGTCTTTACTCAACACAATTGTAAATCATTACACACATAATGAAAGTAAAGAATGCCATATGAAAGAATGCGAATATCATATATAAAGATCGTTTGTACAAGAGTCAATGAGAACCCACACGCCACAAGTTGGCTAGTTGGGCATCTACTCTAACATGGTCTACAGCCATAAGTACAGATCGCAGATAACAGACCGGCTGGAGTGATGAGTAACCAGCTGGAAGAACAGTTAAGAAAACCAGCTCAGAGCAGACTAACTTTACAAATGGTATGAAGTTGAGGATATGAGCATACAGAGATTAATATTCGAATCGGTATAAAGAAAATACAATAGCAGTATGATTTCGGTTTAGATAAGAACCAGATCAAGAAAAGCAGCTCGGTATTCAGAAACCAGATCGGAAGACCATCTAAGTTAGAGGCAACATAGCAGGTTGTATTCTTGGAATGTTTGAATCTATGTACAACTTGATTTGAAACATTCGACATCTCTGCAATGATGTGTAGTCGTTGGAACTACTTTGAGCTAATATCAGATACGCAGAGATATGGTACAAACTGAAGATGGCGCAGAGTTGCTAAAAAGAGCAATGCATTTATTGAAGATGTACTTTCATCGTACAGACCTTTAAGACACCGGAGGAAATTCAATTTGGATACATTTAATGTGTCTACTGGCTACATTTATTACAGTTGTATCCAAAGGATATATATAGAATAGAAGAGCAGATGTGAAGGGGTGACGAATTAGAACACACAGCGAGATCATTGAATACACGAGCTAAACAGCCTTCACAAACAAAAACAGAGTTCTTCTTGAACCAGCTCGCTAAAAGTGACACAAGCACATAATGATTTATTCAACTCTGTGTCACATGCTCTTCTATTCACACACTCTATAGTATTAAGATATCTTTGTAAATCATAAACAGAGAGTGTAGAAGTGCTAGAATAGCACAACCATCTTAGTGTTGTGTATTTGTATTGCGAACCAGATCGCGGGTCTGTGTTTCGTTGGTTGATTGCTAGGAGTTTTCGTGGCTGCTGGTTGCTAGTGAAACCTTCCCATTGAGGAAGAAGGGGAGACGTAGGAGAATTTGCTCCGAACTTCCAGAAACAAATATCTCGTCCCTACATCTTTTACATTCACGCATTTGATCAAATTGTTCACTGATGGAATCGTGTTATTTCCGCATAAAAATCCTTTTATTACACGAGACAACAGTATTCACTGAGAACACCTTCCTAGCTGGTAACTCAGCTGGAAGTTAACGTCAAGCTGTAAAAGAAGAAGGGGAGACGTAGGAGAATTTGCTCCGAACTTCCAGAAACAAATATCTCGTCCCTACATCTTTTACATTCACGCATTTGATCAAATTGTTCACTGATGGAATCGTGTTATTTCCGCATAAAAATCCTTTTATTACACGAGACAACAGTATTCACTGAGAACACCTTCCTAGCTGGTAACTCAGCTGGAAGTTAGCGTCAAGCTGTAAAACTTTTGAAAATAATTTTCAAATCAAAATTAGCAAAGGAGTTCATTCACCCCCCCACCCTCCGAACTCCCGAGCGTGTTTTCGATCCTACAATAGCTCATCACTTAGGAACTCCAAATTTAAGCATGTTGGTAAGTGAGTACAATCATTAAATCTGGATGTTATAGTTGGTATCAGATCCGACCTATCTTAGTATAGTGTGATTTGGGTCGAACAAAGTGGAAGCTGGTAAACATGTGACGTTGTGTCAGACCTCGTGATCAATCACAGAGTTTAACCACGCAAGCACATAGCGGAAGTAATAAAATAGTGGCTAAAATTTTCTCTTTTGACCTGACTGTTTAAAACATAATTTAAAATATCGAAATACTCAAAATATCCCAATTTATAAAACAATTCCGTACAACAGTACATCATTCAACAAATACAAGCACTAAAGAAGACAATCGAAATACAATAAAGCACAGGGCATTCCCCGGCTATCAGTACTTATACATATATGCTATACGCTAACTGGGACACTCTAACCACCTCCTGGGGCACCACCAGCTGGGTCGACTTCACGACCAGCTGAGTAACCGTGGTAACCTGAGAAACACACACAGGCGACAAACACCAGCCCTAGAGTGACATGGAGTCAAACCCCAGTACGTAGAGCAATATAAAACAGCTAACGGAAAGCAACAGATAAATATGCAAATGCTATGAAGGAACAGCTGAGCACAACAGAAGGCTACAACCAATGGCAGGTAGCCAGAATCTCGAAGGAAACTCAAAGTTGATCACTGATCAAGACAGATAACAACGGATAACAGATGTCAGTGACCACGGTGTGTGAGTATATGGGAGCTACCCACTCGTCTCAACACACGGCACCAGATGCAAACATAGCTCAACCTGCTGTTGCCCAACTCATGAGTGTGGGAGATACCCAATCCGTTCATAGTGGCTAACAGATCCCAGCAGGGAGATGAGGTACGGAAGTTACCCGCTCAGCTCAACAGCATCCTGGCACGCACATAATCAACAACAACAAGGCTCGGCTACAACAGATTTGAGCTCAATGTGATCAATGCGTGTATGCAACAGGTAAGATGTCCAACACAGAACATAAACAACAATGCAAGGCATACATAGCAGCAAGTATAATCACCCATGCTCAATCCAAAGCTGTAAAACAAGCTCACATCCGTACCTCAAGTCTTCTGAGCTACAATTACCACAAAGCAAACCCGAGCAACACAGATCTCACACCCAACAAACTACCTGAACGACAGAAGAAATCCGACGCTTATGCTAACAGACTAGAGAAGGGAGACCTCTCGTGAATCTCTCCAGCTTCACGCAAGCTTCCAAAAGAGGTATCAACCGAAGCGTCTCAGCAAAAGGAGTCCAACGCTACCACTCTCACTTCAATCGGAGCTGTCTACCATCGACAATCGAAGGAGATAAGGTTCGATGAACAGTAGCTACGGTATCACGACAGAGTTCACTATCGGGAAATATTCTAAGTGTCGGGACACAATAATGGACAAGGGTCAAAGTCCTCTCTTATAAGCCAAGTCTGTTCAAGTCTGCTGAACAGATCCACCGACAACTTAAAGTACAAGGCTGATATTCCCGCTAGATCCAGATCTCACAACAGATCTCACTCTACGCCAAAACAGATCCCGTCCTAAACAAACGACGTAGTTTAGCTACTCGCTACAGAAACAAGCTAGCTCACAACTGAACACCAGCGACAACAGATTCCATCACCACAGCTGAACGCGATCACTCAGCACTGGCCAGCGCTCACATCTGAACAGATCCCGTTGAAAATCCCTAACTCTCCAGATCTGTTCCAAGGACTTATACAAACTCATAACTTCGCCACGCATACCAACTCAAAGCTGGTCATCCAGATCTGTTCACGCTCAAATCTGAATCTCTAAAATCCGATTAAGTAACTCAATTAATGTTTCTAAACTTTTGGGTCTCACACGTTGGCTCATAAAAGAGAGCGGGAAGCGATCGTCGGTGCTAAGAGGTGTCACGGAAAATGAGCGCTCCTTGTGGCTTCTAGGTGAAGGGGAACATGAATGAACCGATCCCACGTCAGAATGATAGGATTCCAAGCCTAGGAAGGTACGATATTGTATAGTTGAGGAGGCTTATCCGATTTAATTAGTACTACTCAAAGCAACAAAGTTCATCTTATTTCGTGTTGCTCGTCATTTAAGAAATCCAAATTTAATCATGTTTGACTTTGGGAAATTATGGGATGAGAGACCTCTGGAAAGTTTCTAAGAGTGTGTCCGAGTGAGGATAAAACAGGCTAAAAAACCAGTGTTGATATAGTGGGAACAATTGTTAAATCTTGCGTGTTGTTGTGATTTAGGACACCGATGTCTCTTATTTGGGCTTACAACGATTTCCTAAGTATCACTGGTAGTACCTACAAGAACCAATAGATTTTGGTTAGCATAGATTACGGTTTATTTATCTCAAATATCCCAATCGAATAATCAAATATTGGTACACCAAGGGTTGCTAATGATTCGATAATTATGTAAAACAATTCAGAGATCAAATAGGAGCATCACATATGTAATTAGTGAAAATCTTTTAACTAAAACACATGACTTCTCCGACCAGAGACTATTAGGTGAACTATATATTTTTAGATCATATAGGATATCCACGCACGTATATGAGTGGTGAATTCCTGATCATAGTGCACTAGCTTCTATATTTTTTTATAATTACACCCAGTCACACTACATGATGGTCCTCGTGAAACTTGTACATGAGTCAACATGTAATGCTAGCGTGCAAAGCCTGAGTGTTGTGTTAGGTCATAAGACCTAATCATGTACAACCTTAATCACGACATAAAATATTCGATTAATGATAACCACCTGGAATGTGTGAATGTAGGTTGTTAATTGATCTCATCGTAGGATCATCTATCTGTGTATGTGAAATCTATGTCCTTACCATCCGCTATGGTACACAACATCACAAATACTAATTTCAAGCTCTAAGTTGTCCTTATCCTTCTTTTGGATGACCCAATCGACTAAGAACACAATTTAAAACATAAAACAATTATTGATTTATATATTCAAGGTCTTTATTTATGCACCTTGTATGGAGAAATAGATAGAGCATTTGTATAAATAAAATGTGAAATATATTAAAAGGAAGATCGTTTATTATACTTGAGTCAATAAAACCCGTAGCCACAAGTTGACTTGGATACATCTACTTTAACAGTTTGCATGATATGACATGCTAATTAAACAGTTGAAAGTAATTTAACTGATCGAGTGAATGTACCGAGGGATGTATCGATGTAATGAGATGTTTCTGTATGAGTTGATTAGAATCTATACTCATCAAAAGTGTTTCTCAAGAGTCCATAGGCTTAGTCCTCGTGCTTCTCCCACTAGTATATTGGACAAATGTGAACTGACCAATAGGATTTTTTGGCTTGTAATGCTGATAGCAAATTGTTTTTGTTCTCACCACATTCTTTATAGAAAGGTTCTTCCTCTTCTCTTTTCTTTGATTCACTCCATTCCCACCACTTAATATATGGAATCACTTTCCTTTGCCATTTTTCCTCTTTTATTTCATGAAGAGGTTTTAATCTTTTTGTTTAGGACATAGTGTGTAAACCCAGCTAGGTTGGAATGTGGGATCTCAAATGATGCCGAATGGGGTTTACTTTCCTTGGCATGTGCTATTCGTTTTCAATAAATGCTAACTTGAAAGTAACTATCGCAAATATCAATTCAATTTGGTTTCCAGTAATTAATGCTTTCGTGACTCATATTTTTTTTGATGAACCATAACAACACTTCATGCACGACAATTGAACACTCCCCAAACTTAAAGTTGTGCATTGTCCTCAATGAACTGAAATAATAAAGTAATGCAACGCAGGTATTAGCAGCATTGTCCTTCAACGATTGTCGTATGCACCATCGACATCAGGCTTGTGCGGTGGCTATGCAGGCAGTGGCAGAAATGGAAGATCATCTGGTGAAGCGGTAGGGAAGTGTCGGGCTAACACATAAGTAAAAATCTGTCATATATGTCATAAACGTGGTGGAACAGGTTGTGTGAGATGAGGAACAGGTGGTGAAACTGGTTGATGTTGCTCAAAATTGAATTATCCATCTCACAACTTCGCCAATATTCTGCGTGACTCACAGAACTCCTCTGCTGGATTAGGTTGGTCGGGGCTTGGGCTCTCAACAATTCTTCAGTTCCATGACACACCTGCATATTGGCATAAATTGGTAATGAGTGAGCGGTATTGGAGGCCTCCAGTGGTGGTACTAGTTCGGAAACCGATGGTGGAATCATAGAAAATTTCCCCAGGACAACATATTTCCGAATAAGGATGCCAAAGACTAGCACAACTCTTTGCTTTGTGATTGTTGTATCTGTGGATGGCATAAGTCGAGCTGCGACGAATGCGTAACATTGTTTCACTGGCGTCTGAAGATCGGATTTCCTAAGATGGGTCTGTTCATTGTTGTGCATTCTCCATATGGCCCCATCTTGACATAAAGTGTGCATTATCTCATCGTAGTCAATGTGTTCAGGCAGGTATGCCGTGTACTCATCCTCTTCAAAGTCGGGCAGCCGGTAGATAGTTTATCGTGTTGCCATCGAATGCGACTAGCTTCACCCTCACCGTAACCTTTAAACCCTCGTATTTATTTTCAGAATGCCATAAAATTCCCTTACAGTGAACTGATGACATCAGTAGGTGGACAAACATATTCAACGGAAGATTGCCAATCGCATTCTTGAAGTATAGAACAACGGGGATCTGACAAGTCAAATCCCAGTTATGCAATAATAGGCTTGGAAATATGGCTGTGCAGTGATTAGTGGCTTCCTCATTCCAAATTTTAAAGTATTGTAGCTTGTCGATGAGGAAAGATGCCTTTGGCTTCCTTTTGGGGCCATTAGTCAATGTAATCAAACAATCAATCAAACGAGTAATCACCACAGATCGATCACTATATCAAATAAAACTTATCTTCCTCAAAATACACAACATAATTCTTGTATATGGAGATGAGAGGTAATAAGACAGCCAAATATTCGATGTAACACAATTCGACACAAAAAATAACGTTTCTTCACATGATGACAATCAATCAGAAGATATGATATCAAAAAGCACTTTAGTCAACTAAGACGGTAGATAATCACTCCAACAATTGCCTAACTAAATAAAACATGTGAAATTAAGCTGGATTCAGATCAGATCAGTGTCAAGCTGAAAGCTGAAGAACAACGTAGTATAAGCGAAGAGCTGAGTTCAGTTGTGAAGTGCAGATCAGTTTAGCGTAGATCAGCTCAGATGGAGCTTCGAGTTAGAACAGTTGAGATCAGCTCAGAGAAGCAGTTCAGAGCGCTTCAGTTCAGAAAAAAAGAGCAACTCAGGACAGTTAAGCAGATAAGAACTGTTCAAGGCATTCAGCTAAGAAGAACGATTTAGATTACAGCTTAGAGCAGTTCAGCCAAGAGCTGAACGAACTAAAACATCGATCAAATCAGCTCAGAAGGTCTAAGCTAAAACAGCAGATCAAGATCAGCTCAGTGGAGAACAGATAAGATATTTAGATCAAAGATAGAGTCAGAACTGTTGTGGATCCGGATCCGCCCCCCGGCTAGGCAACGGAAGAATAGAAAACAGATGCCGGGAGACGATCAATACGAAAAATTCAATAACAAACTACGACATGCATAGGATGTTTAGGTGACTATCTTGCTGGCACTTGTGCCTGACTCCAACCGTAGTTACAATAACGTCGGCTCTTCTCGGTAGGTTGCGGTAGAAATCGCCAATCCGGTCCACGACCAGAAACGAGACTCCTTCGTCAGCCTGCACTAGAAGGACTGACAAGATCAGCACGAACGGATTCTCCTCGTCGAATTGGCCGGAAACAATTTTCCGGCGAAGACGGGCGGCGGCGGCGGCGGCGGCTTGAGAGAGGAGAGGAGGGGCGGCGCTTTAGTTTCTAGGGTTGGTTAAAGTGTATCACAAGTGTTGTGTTAAGTCTTGATTAAGTCTAATTAAATAGACTTAAGTGTTGGACTTGGACCGGCCCAACGGGCCCGGGTCCAACGATGAACATTCATGATGGATTTGGATCCGGCCCAACGGCCGGGTCCAACGGATGAACATTGGTTCATCTCCATCACCGAGACTTCATCGTAACTCCGATCGTTGATCAGATCGGACGGATCGACTCAGTTTCCAAAACTGAGTACTATGATCTGAAAAACCATTTTTTAAAACCCCAGTGCAAAATGACCGTTTTGCCCCTCAACAACGGGAAATCACGATTTGACCCCTGTTGACTTTTAGGAAGTCGCACTTCCCAAAATACTCTTCTCATGCTCAACACATTGAGCTGAGTATCCGTGCGGGAATCTTGAATCCAGTACTTGTGTGACCCTCAATGTTTCAGGGATACAGCTGTGGGCCCACAACCATTGTGGCTCCGGAATCACAATTCCGGACTTGCCCAACGGATCATGGTAAGAGCGTCTAGCAACATCGCCCCATGATCCCCTAGGTATCACTGATAGTGCCTGCAAGAACCAGTTGGTCGTGGTTAGCGTACAGTACGGTCCTTTCAATCCATATATCCCGATCAGATCAATGACCATTGGTAAATCGAGAGTCGCTATAGATCCGATAGCTATGCATACATCTTGGAGATCGAATAGTGACATCGTGAGTGTAACTAGGTAAACCCATTTACCTAAAACACTTCTAGTACTCTGGCCAGAGATTTATACACTATTATCCCCTCAAATAGCATATGATATCCACGCATGTCTGCGAGCGGTGAATCCTCGACAACGATGCATCGACTCCTACATGCATCGGGGTCTCACCCAATCCCGCCGCCTCATGACCCCAAGTGAGTCGGCAAACGGGTCAAAGTGAGACGCCTATCATGTAGAGTCTCAATGACGTTTCGAGTCGTGAGGACTAATCAGTACAACCAAGACCTCGGACTTATCCACTCGACAAATGTTAACCACTTGGAAAGTCCGAACGAGGGTAGTTCGATAGATAACCAGGTCACTATCTATCTGCATGCTCAGAACATCACAATGTTCCCTACCAATGAAACATGGTACTTCGCATCGCAGATACTAGTCTCTAGCTCGGGCGGCCTTATCCTCATTTTGACGGCCCAATCGACTAGGAACATGTTCAGAATACACAGTGACTATTAGATGTGTTTCATGATAGCCGTCATACCCACTATCACATCTAACATACACTTTAGTGTATTCTAGGTCTTTACTCAACACAATTGTTAATCATCATACAACACAATGAAAGTAAAGAATGCCATATAGATAAATGCGAATATCATATATAAAGATTGTCATACACAAGAGTCTATGAACCCATACGCCACAAGTTGGCTAGTTGGGCATCTACTCTAACAATCTCCCACTTGCCCCAAAGCCAACTACTCATCAGACGCAGTCCCATTGTTTCGTGATGTTTTTCAAACAACGGTTCAGGCAAGGGCTTCGTAAGTGGATCGGCAATGTTGTCCGCAGAGGCAATTCTCTCAACTGCTATGTCACCTCTAGCCACAATATCCCGGATTATGTGGTATTTCCTCAGTATGTGTTTGGATCTTTGGTGAGACCTAGGCTCCTTTGCTTGCGCAACGGCACCCGTGTTGTCGCAGTACACCAGGACTGGACCAACTCCATTAGGAATGACGCCCAACTCTTGGACGAAATTCCTTATCCAAAGGGCCTCTTAGCAGCAGCTGATGCTGCGATGTACTCAGCCTCAGTGGTTGAATCCGCGATGGTGTATTGCTTGGAACTCTTCCAAGAGACAGCACCACCATTGAGCATGAATACAAATCCAGAGGTTGATTTCGAATCATCCATGTCACACTGGAAGCTAGAATCAGTGTAGCCTTCCAGTTTCAATTCACCACCCCCATAGACCATGAACATATTCTTAGTCCTTCGTAAGTACTTAAGAATATCCTTCACAGCCTTCCAATGCAATTGGCCGGGGTTGGCCTGGTAGCGGCTCGTGACACTCAGAGCATATGCGACGTCCGGTCTAGTCGAGATCATGCCATACATAATACTACCTATTGCCGAGGCATATGGTACACGTGCCATACTCTCTATCTCCTCATCAGTCTTTGGACACATAGACTTGGATAGAGTGACCCCGTGGCACATAGGTAGGTGTCCTCTCTTGAACTCTTCCATAGAGAACCTCTTAAGTATGGTATCGATGTAGGTAGCTTGGGTGAGTCCGAGCATCCGTTTAGATCTATCCCGATAGATCTGTATTCCAAGAATATAAGATACTTCACCCATGTCCTTCATCGAAAATCTACTAGACAACCATACTTTAGTTGACTGCAACATTCCTACATCATTCCCAATGAGTAGAATGTCATCAACATAAAGTACGAGGAACGTCACAGCGCTTTTAACTACCTTTTTATAGACACATGGCTTCTCGGGATTCTTGATGAAACCAAATTCCTTAATTGTTTCATCAAATCTCAGGTTCCAACTTCGTGATGCTTGTTTGAGACCGAAGATCGATCTCTGAAGCTTGCATACCTTATGCTCGCTTCCAACAGATGTGAAACCCTCAGGCTGCGTCATATAGATCTCTTCCTTAATGTTTCCATTAGGGAACGCAGTTTTCACATCCATTTGCCATATCTCATAGTCGTACCATGCGGCTATGGCTAACAATATTCTAATTGACTTGAACATTGCGACGAGTGAGAAGGTTTCATCATAGTCAACACCTTGCCTTTGAGTGTAACCTTTCGCGACCAGTCATGCCTTGTAGGTCATTACCATACCATCAGGCCCAAGCTTCCTCTTGTATACCC
>KV003363.1:50651-64927 GCA_001598015.1 Dorcoceras hygrometricum | reverse complement strand
TTGCTAAGCCTCAAGTGGGTCTCACCCTCTCTAAGACGTCGGCTTTTTGTCATCACCTGCAAATCATTGCAGATATGAGATCCACATCCGGTATCAAGTACCCAAGAAGTCGAATTAAGAGACATATTTATTTCAATATAGAACATACCTTTCGCAGTTCACAACTGCTCGAGGTACTCCTTGCAGTTCCTCCTCCAATGCCCAGCCTTGTGGCAGTGGTGGCAAACATCCTCATGCTTGTTTGGTTTGTAAGCCTTAGCCTTTGGCTTCTTGGCGGACTTTTCCTCTTTCGCAGGAGCAGAACGCTTCTTGCTCTTGCGTCTAGGCCCCTTTTTCGCAGAGGAAGAAGAACCCAGAAGGAGGACGGGTTTGTCCTTATTTATGGTCCCTTCAAACACTACGAGCATGTTAACCATCTCTTCAAGGGTGGCTTCCAGCTTGTTCATGTTGAAGTTGACCACAAAGGGGTCAAATGCAGTGGGTAGCGAGAGGAGAATTACATCCACCGACAGCTCGGGTGGAAGTGCGATATCAAGGCCCGACAGCTTTTCAACGAGCCCAATCATACGAACCCCATGCTCGCGGACCGAAGTACCATCGTGCATGCGGCTCGTCATCAGCTCCCTGACAGCCGTGAACCTCTCATGTCGAGAGTTCTCCCCGTACAGCTCTTTGAGATGATGAAGTATGTCAGCAGCATACTTCGTCTTCTCAAAACTCCGTTGCATTTCATTGGACATCGATGGCATCACATAGCACCGAGCTTTAACCTCGTCGTCACACCATTATTTAAGCGTTACCAGCTCCTCAGGACTGATATCGGCAGGAGCAAACTTAGGAGCGGTCTTCTCTATCGCATAGAGAAGTTTCTCCGAAGCCAATACAAGATTGAGGTTGCGGAGCCAGTCTTGGTAGTTCAGACCGGTGAACTTGTTGCTATCCAGTATAGCAGCGAGCGGGGTTTTCATCGAAACCATTTTATAAGAAGTAATACTGAAGGAAAACGGACATACGTCACTAACTATATAAGATATAAGCTAAGACATAAAACATGGTCATTTAGTTTTATGAATTACCCTCCCACTATTTTAACGATTTCACCACCCTCTATGCCTTATCCTCATTTTGACGGCCCAATCGACTAGGAACATGTTTAGAATACACAGCGACTATTAGATGTGTTTCATGATAGCCGTCATACCCACTATCACATCCAACATACGCTTTAGTGGCATTCTAGGTCTTTACTCAACACAATTGTAAATCATTACACACATAATGAAAGTAAAGAATGCCATATAAGAAAATGCGAATATCATATATAAAGATCGTTTGTACAAGAGTCTATAAAACCCACACGCCACAAGTTGGCTAGTTGGGCATCTACTCTAACAGTGAACTATAAGTTCAGTTATTTGCAAGAAATGTTCATTGTCATCTAAAACCATTGGAGCTCGTCGCTGTGCTTGAGGAGATTTGCTGTGGTGACCTGCTGTATTCGCGTTTCTCAGTTAAAGGCAAGTAAAAGCTGATTCCGTGCTACACCATTTAAGCATATATTGATTTCCTTCAGTCTGTGACTTCTTTCCTGAGTTACGTTCAGTTTCAGCTTATTGTTCATGCTTCTGTTGGTTTGAATATATGTATATTGTTTCAGGTTCACAGTGGTTTCTGTTTGAAACTCTGAAATGTGATTTTATTGAGATGGATGTTGAATTTAAGATGCTGAGTAATGCAGATTCTAGTTCAATGTATAGTTACGAAGTTCTTCGTTCTGGTGAATGGCGGTGTCTGAACTTGACTCCGAGTAATCGGCGATGCTGGTCAATTCGGGATTATATTCCAGTTAGATAGGCAGAGCTGGTATCTCTGGTTGTTGTTCGTGATCCTGCAGCACTAGTTCCATAGCCAAGTCTGTTTCCTACGCTAGCAACATGATTCCAGAGTCAAAGCTGTTTTCCTCATGTCAAATTTGTTTCCTCGCTAGCGATAGTCTTTCGGATATTCAAGTCTGATTATCACGCTAACGGTATTGTTACCATAGTCACGTCTGTCTTAACGTTAGCATTACCACCCTTATAGTCACATCTGAATTCTCCGCTAGCGATATCATTTATACTCACATCTGAATTCTCCGCTAGCGATAGCATTTATACTCTCATCTGAATTCCCCACTAGCGATAGCGTTTCCAGAGTCAAATCTGTTTTTAACATCTGAAATCTATTTTGTACCCAAACATCGTTTCTTTCAGTCAAATCTGTTTTCCAAGTACGAAAGATGGTTTCCTAGTCAAAGCTGCATGCTCAGTGAAAAATGTTGTTTTATGGAAAATGAGCTTTAGAATGAAGTGAACCCCGAGGTGTTGAGATCTAATTTTTGATCAAATGTCGTTTAAAGGAAGAAATGTTCAGATTTTAAGATTTATGGCAAAGATAACAGACAGTCCATATAGGAAGGATGAACAGCTGTCGAGAGTGTCGGTTGCCCCTTCATAAAGGGCGAGTTTCGCCATGTAGTAAGTGAATTCAGATGTAGCTTGATCAAGCGGCAGCGGACCTAAGGAGAGCTTCTGAGCCATAAGTCTAAAGAAAATGATTGATGAGATCTGGTTGTTATTCCCAAGTCTGAGATTACGAAAGCTTATTGATTAAATGACTTCCTTTAAACTATGTTAATGTATTGCACGTGCCTGCATATTGTGCTCTTGTTATCCTCAGATTTGCTTGCTAAGCCCCTACGCTCACTAGCTTTCTTGGTGCAGGTGAGTCAGATCTGGGGCAGACGGGAGGCGGGAGTCGATCCAGCTGTGGTGTGTATGTGTTTATCGAAGACCGACGGTTCCGCGATGATGTCGTTATTGTTGTTTTTGATATTTTGTCGAATCTGTATTAAGATCTATTACAACAATATTGAATTCAGATAGAGTTCCAGTTGTTGTAATTTCGCAATTGCATTTCGTATCCCAAATCTGTTTGTTCGAATCTGATATTGAAATCCGTCATTATTATTTGGCGCCAATCGTTTGTAGTTCGATTTTTGTAAGGAAATACATCTTACAATATTTCATTTCAGCCCTTCCATTTCTCTTTATTTCTTTCTATTCAAGTCCGTTGGCTCCTATGGGCGTGGTCGTCACAACTTGGTATCAGAGTATGGTCCAGAGATAAACACACACATTTCCAATTGGGACAGATTTCGTCGACCGTTTCTCCGGAGCCGTGAGTTTTATTTTATGCTTTAGAGCATGTATCTTTTGATTCTAGCATGTTGTGATGTTCATATGTGGTGGATTTCGGGCTATAGATTAAGATGTCTGGCCGAGGAAGAGGGAGAAGAAACACCCCCGTAGAAGAACCCAGTCCCGATAGTAACGCTAGTATTACCCAACTCCTAAGGCTGTTGGTAGAGCAATCGGGCAGAGGAATGGCCAACCTTCGAGCAGCAGGGGACCGAGTCATGATTACCCCCATGAAAGATTTCGAAGACAGAATCAAAGAAAATTTAGCGGCTCAACAGATCCGTTTGTCGCAGAAAGTTGGATAAAGTTTATGGAGGTGATATTTGACTAACTCCAGACGCCAGATTTGGAGAGGCCCAGGTGTGCGATTTATATGTTAAGAGATGATGCTATGCTCTGGTGGGAAGGATCTATGCACACAGTGGATGTGACGAACCTCGCTTGGGAAGAATTCAAGAGAGTGTTCTTTGAGCAGTATTTTATCGAGGAGCTGGAAAGAGAATTTTTAACGATAAAGCAAGAGGGTATGTTTGTCCAAGAGTATATTCGGAAGTTCGAGAGAGGGTGCTACTTTGTGCCGTTGGTTGGAGCAGATCCGAAGGAGAAGGTGCGACATTTTGTCGATGGATTAAAGCCTGTGCTCAGACATGATGTTAGACTGGTAGAACCCAAAGATTACAAGAGCGCAGTGGACAAAGCCCTCAGAGCTGATTAGGATTGGAAGGCCGTAATGGAGGAGCGACAGTTGAAGAGACAGGCCTTCCGGCAGAAAGACCAGAGGCCATCCAAGAAACAAAACAAGAACCAACAACGACCTCAAGAGCAGAAGCCTCTACCTGTTCAAACCATTAGTGCAGTTCCTGCTATCAACAACAGGCCAGTGTGTCCCAAGTGTCAGTGAAATCACCCTGGTCCTTGTAGAGTTGGACAGAATGTCTGCTACAGATGTGGGTTGCCAGGGCATGTTATTAAGAATTGCCCAAATACAAAGCATTTGGTGACCAGTAGAGCTTATGTTATGACAGCAGAGCAAGCCAACCCAGATTCTACGGTGGTTACGGGTAATATTTTGATTGCTGGTTTGCCCTCTATAGCCTTGATAGATTCAGGTGCAACTCATTCGTTCATAATAGCAGAGTTTGCTAAGAAGTTACCTATCAGAACTGATCAAGTAACTATAGGATTTTGCGTAACGGTACCCTCGGGAGAAGAGTTAGTATCCCATGATGTATTTCGAGATTTAGAACTTAGGCTCCAAGGGCGTTTGATTACCACAGATTTGATTGTGCTACCTATGCCTGAGTTAGACATGATTTTAGGAATGAATTGGTTAACCAAGTATGGGGTAGTGATAGACTTTAAGCTCAGATCAGTGGTGGTAAAACCATCCAAAGGAGACTGGTTTACGTTTGAAGCCAACCAGATTCGGAGGATTCCTCGCATTATTTTAGCCCTTAAGGCTCAAGCTGTTTAAGGAAAGGTGGGGTAGATTTTTGGCAAGTCTATCGTCCTTAGCTACCACTAGTAAACCTCAG
This sequence comes from Dorcoceras hygrometricum, assembly GCA_001598015.1. Classification (NCBI taxonomy): domain Eukaryota; kingdom Viridiplantae; phylum Streptophyta; class Magnoliopsida; order Lamiales; family Gesneriaceae; genus Dorcoceras; species Dorcoceras hygrometricum. The sequence goes on along the minus strand of KV003363.1, from coordinate 60,153 downwards.
CTTTCAGATGTGGAAATAGTGAAGGAGTTTTCCGAAGTTTTCCCAGAATATATCCAGGGACTACCACCAGACAGAGAGCTGAAATTCATGATCGATTTAGTGCCACGAGCAACACCTATTTCCAGACCACCCTATCGCCTTACTGCATCATAAATGAAAGAGTTAAAAAAACATATTCAAGATCTATTGGACAAGGGCTTCATTCGACCATGTACATCACCATGGGGAGTCCCTGTTTTGTTCGTTAAGAAGAAAGATGGGAGTTTGAGGCTATGTATAGATTATCGAGAACTGAATAAGCTAACCATTAAGAATAAATATCCCCTCCTAGGATCGAGGATCTGTTTGACCAGTTGAAAGGATCAGTAGTCTTTTCTAAGATCAACTTGAGATCTGGTTACCACCAATTGAAAACCAGCAGATATCTATAAGACGGCCTTTCGAACACGCTATGGAAACTATGAGTTTTTGGTAATGCCCTTTGGACTTACTAATTCCCCCTCAGCTTTTATGGACTTGATGAATAGAGTTTTCCAACCATTTTTGGATCAGTTTGTAGTTGTGTTCATCGACGATATTTTAGTGTGCTCCAAGACCAGATCTGAGCATGCTGACCACCTGAGGACAGTACTTCAAGTTTTGAAGGATAAGAATTTGTTTGCCAAATTTAGTAAATATGATTTTTGGTTGGAAAAAGTGGCGTTTTTAGGACACATTATATCCAAGGATGGATTGGAGGTGGACCCAGCAAAAGTGGAAGCTGTGCGAGAGTGGCCAGTTCCCAAATCTGTTTTAGAAGTTAGGAGCTTTTCGGGTTTAGTTAGTTACTATAGGCGGTTTATTAAGGGATTTTCGAAGATAGCTGTTCCCTTAACCTCGTTGACCAAGAAGCAGATTAAGTTTGATTGGACCCCAGATTGTCAACTCAGCTTTGAGAAGTTGAAGCAAGTGTTGATAGAAGCCCCTGTGCTAACCATGCCTTCTGATCAAGGAAAATTCGTTATTTATACAGATGCGTCCAAGTTGGGCTTATATGCTGTACTGATGCAGGACCGTAGAGTAATCTCTTACGCCTCCAGACAACTGAAGAACCATGAGAAGAATTATCTCACGCATGATCTACCACTGGCGGCTGTAGTTTTTGCTCTGAAGATCTGGATACATTACCTTTATGGGGAGAAGTGTGATATATTCACAGACCATAAGAGCCTCAAATATTTTTTCACCCAGAAGGAACTCAATATGAGGCAGAGGATATGGTTAGAGCTGGTCAAGGATTATGATTGTACAATCAGCTATCATCCAGGAAAGGCCAATGTAGTGGATGATGCTCTTAGCAGAAAATCGATTGGATTAGCCCAGCTCATTGTCCAGATGCCATTGGCTTATGAGATTGAGAAGTTCGAGTTGGAGTTAGTGCCCAAGGATAGTGCTATGATCTTGAGATCTCACCATTCGTGCAAATCTAATAGAATAGATCCGAGAGGGACAGTGGAAAGATGAGCAGCTTCAGAAGTGGGTTAAGCAAGATAGAGAAAGAGGTAGAAATCTCTACTTCTCAGAGGGAGGAGTTGTGAGATATCAGGGTCGGATATGGGTGCCCCAAGTAGACACCCTGAGATCAGATTTAATGGCAGAAACCCATACAGCCCCATACTTCGTACATCCAGGGAGTACCAAGATGTATAAGGATCTTCAGAAATTGTATTGGTGGCCAGGAATGAAGCGATACATTGCCAGATTTGTCTCGAATGTATGACATGCCAACTGGTGAAAGCTGAACACCAAAGACCAGCAGGAATGCTGAAGCCCCTGCCTATTCCAGAGTGGAAGTGGGAATGTATTGCTATGGATTTTGTAGTTGGATTACCCAAGACTGTACAAGGATGCAATTCTATTTGGGTTATAGTAGACAGGCTCACTAAGTCCGCTCACTTCTTGCCGGTTAAGACAACTTATGTTGTGAGTACATACGCAAAGATATATGTGAAGGAGATAGTGAGGCTGCATGGTGTTCCAGTTTCGATTGTATCTGATAGAGATCCCAAGTTTACGTCGGTTTTCTGGAAGAGTTTACATAGAGCTTTAGGTACTAAGTTGACCTTTAGCACAGCTTTTCACCCCAAAACCGATGGACAATCAGAGAGGGTGATTCAGATCCTAGAAGATCTACTCAGAGCGTGTATCATAGATTTCTCAGAAAGTTGGGATTTAAAGCTACCGTTGGTAGAATTTGCATATAACAACAGTTTGCAAGCTTCTATTCAGATGACTCCATATGAAGATCTCTATGGTCGCAAATGCAGAACACCTCTTCACTGGGATGAGATAGGTGAACGAGATGATTTAGGACCAGATCTGGTATAGAAAATAGCGGAAGCTGTTAGAAAGATTAGAGAAAGGATGAAAGCAGCTCAAAGTCGACAAAAGAGTTATGCTGATAATAGACGTCGAGAGCTGAGTTTTGAAGTTGGTGACCACGTCTTTTTGAAAGTAGCTCCGATGAAGGGAGTGATGTGTTTTGGGAAGAAGGGAAAGCTGAGTCCGAGATATATTGGTCCTTATGAGATTCTGGAAAAAGTAGGAACGTTGGCTTATCGATTAGCACTGCCTCCACATCTGTCTTCAGTGCACAGCGTATTTCATGTCTCAGCTTTGAGGAAGTATGTTCCCAACCAATCGCACGTATTAAATTATGAGACAATTCATTTGGCACCAGATTTGAGTTATGAAAAAAGACCCGAGAAGATTCTTCTTAGGGAAATTAGGAAGTTGAGGAACCGTAGTATTCCTATAGTTAAAGTGCAGTGGTCTAATCAAACCGAACGAGAAGCTACATGGGAGACAGAAGCTGTTATGCATAGTCTTTATCCAGATCTGTTTGGTAAGTAAATTTCGAGAACGAAATTTAAGTAAGGAGGGTAGAGTTGTAGCGCCCCAAAATCTATAGGACCACAATTCTAATCCTTTTTATTCTAAGGATCATCTCGATATTTCAGCATGCAGATTTCAACTTAAGTTTATTCTATTCGAAGCTGATTTCCTATCTTTCAGATTTGAAACACGACGCAGGAGGTCTGAGCAGATTTCACCCCGAGCACAAACCCGAGCAGATTTCCTTATTTCAGATTTCACAAATAAAAATGATTTTGGATGGGAGATTGGTTATTTTTCAGATTTGAGTAGCGCTTTTATAAATTAAAATAGTGACAAGGGACTTTTAATAATTTTTGAGAAGTGAGCATGGCACACCATTCCTACACGAGTGTTTTTCCCCTATTTTACACAAACTCTCATGCCTATTGTCCTTGTGAACTATAAGTTCAATTATTTGCAAGAAAATCTTCATTTTCATAAATACCATTGGAGCTCGTCGCTGTGCTTGAGGAGATTTGCTGCGGTGACCTGCTGTATTCGCGTTTCTCAGTTAAAGGCAAGTAAAAGCTGATTCCTTGCTACACCATTTAAGCATATATTGATTTCCTTCAGTCTATGACTTCTTGCCTGAGTTACGTTCAATTTCAGCTTATTGTTCATGCCTCTGTTGGTTTTAATATATGTATATTATTTCGGGTTCACAGTGGTTTCGGTTTGAAACTCTAAAATGCGATTTTATTGAGATGGATGTTGATTTTAAGATGCTGAGCACTGCAGATTCTTGTTCACTGTACAGTTACGAAGTTCTTCATTCTGGTGAATGGCGGTGTCTGGACTTGACTCCGAGTAATCGACGATGCTGGTCAATTCGTGATTATATTCCGGTTAGATAGGCAGAGATGGTATCTCTGGTTGTCGTTCGTGATGCTGCAGCACTAGTTCCATAGCCAAGTCTGTTTCCTATGCTAGCGACATGATTCCAGAGTCAAATCTGTTTTCCTCATGTCAAATTTGTTTCCTCTCTACCGATAGTCTTTTCGATATTCAATGTCTGATTATCACGCTAACGGTATTGTTCCCATAGTCACGTCTGTTTTAACGTTAGCATTACCACCCTTATAGTCACATCTGAATTCTCCGCTAGCTACAGAATTTATACTCACATCTAAATTTTCCACTAGCGATATCATTTATACTCTCATCTGAATTCCCCGCTAGCGATAGCATTTCCAGAGTCAAATCTATTTTTAACATCTGAAACCCAAATATTATTTCTTTCAGTCAAATCTGTTTTCCAAGTCCGAAAGATGGTTTCCTAGTCAAAGCTGCATGCTCAGTGAAAAATGTTATTTATGGAAAATGAGCTTTAAAATGAAGTGAACCCCGAGGTGTTGAGATCTGATTTTTATCAAATGTCGTTTAAAGGAAGTAATGTTCAGATTTTAAGATTTATGGCAAAGATAACAGACGATCCATATAGAAAGGGTGAGCAGCTGTCGAGAGTGTCGGTTGCCCTTCATAAAGGGAGAGTTTCGCCATATAGTAACTGAATTCAGATGTACCTTGATCAAGCGCCAGCGGACCTAAGGAGAGCTTCTGAGCCATAATTATATAGAAAATGATTGATGAGATCTGAGTTGTTATTACCAAGTCTGAGGTTACGAAAGCTTATTGTTTAAATGACTTCCTTTAAACTATGTTAATGTATTGCACGTGCCTGCATATTGTGCTCTTGTTATCCTCAGATTTGCTTGTGAGCCCCTAGGCTCACTAGCTTTCTTGGTGCAGGTGAGTCAGATCCGGGGCAGGCGGGAGGCGGGATCTGATCCAGCTTTGGTGTGTATGTGTTTATCGAAGGCCGGTGGTTCCGCGATGATGTTGTTATTGTTGTTTTTGATCTTTTGTCGAATCTGTATTAAGATCTATTACAACAACAATGAATTCAGATAGAGTTCTAGTGTTTGTAATTTCGCAATTGCATTTTGCATCCCAAATCTGTTTGTTCGAATATGATATTGAATTCCGTCATTATTATTTGGAGCCAATCGTTTGTAGTTCGATTTTCGTAAAGAAATACAGCTTACAATATTTCATTTCAGCCCTTTCATTTCTCTTTTATTTCTTTCTATTCAAATCCGTTGGCTCCCATGGGCGTGGGCGTCACACATAGGGTTTGTAGTCTTTGAACAGAGACGTAAAACTTGTTCTTAGTGATGCAGTTCACACAGCTTGCGAGCTGATGTATAGAAGAGTCTAGGAGTCTCAACTTTGGGGAGTGGGAAAGTCTCAGCTGAGGTGGGTCTGTACAAATGCTGTAAGATCAAAGTCTTCTAGTGGTGCCTTCTAGTTTGGAAGAGGGTGATGTAGGAGATTGAGCTCCAAACTTTCATAAACAAATTTCAAAGTTATTTATTGCTTTCAACATACATTATATATTCTGTGCGTAACATTTCTTAAAATCATCAGCTTTCAGTTTTAAATTATAGAGAGTATATCAGATGTTTTTTGCCTTAGTTTTTATAGCAGACCTGATATAAATTTTAGTGCTCAATGTTTTCAAGCACCAGAGCTTTTGCGGCTCAGTTTTATTCTTGATTAGATCGCACGCGGTCTCATACAGCTATGGCGCTATCTGATCTGGTCCTAACAAAGCGGTTTTAAACTTATCCCAATTGTAGAATCTGGGAAGAAATCAGACTGTACAATATCCTCGGATGGTTTACAACGAGTATCTTGAAAATATATGATTCTCTGTGTGAGAACCAAAAATAACTAGCATGCATCATGCATGTGTATGAAAGCCTTCAATCCTTGTAACCTACATTTTTCAGATTGTAACAGAAATCTACTACAAAATTAAAACTGCCTTTGACATAGATACATAGATTATTTAGCATGCAATGAGACTCAATATTTTCCAAAAATAATTTCAAAGAATATGAATTTTGAAGGATCAACTGCATATTTGTAACATCCATTATGACCACATTATATCCCCCATTATTCACATTTTAAATGGCCATTAAGTTTGTCCCTTAACCTCCCCATCCTCCACCTATAAATACCTTGTCTTGGCACAAGAAGATACACATCAACACAGTTCTACATTATAAAATTTCGAGTTGAGGAGCTGCTAGTTTTGAGTGTTAGTTCTGCCACAGTGTTGCCTGAGGTTTCGTACAAGGTTTTGTCCAAAGAACTCCAGGCTTCGTCCACATTTTTGTGTTAGAGTAGGTGCCCAGCTAGCCAAATTGTGGCATGGGGGTTTTCTTTTGTTGACTCTATGTAAAATGATATTTATTTATGAATCGCATTATTTTCTGGCATTATTTATCTTCATTATTATGATTACAAACTTGTTGGATAAAGACTTGAATGCACTATAGTGTATGTTAGATGTGATAGTAGATTTGATGGCTATCATTAAACACGTCTAATAGTCACCGTGTGTTCTAAATACGTTCCTAATCGATTGGGCCGTCCAAAAAGATAAGGGCCACCGAGCTCGAGACTTGCATCTGCGATACAAAGTACCACGTTTCATTGGTAGGGAACATAGAGATGTTCCGAGCATGTAGATGGATAATGACCTGGTGACCTATCGAACTATCATCGTTTGGACTTTCCAAGTGATTATCATTTGTCGAGTGGATTTAGTTCGAGGTCTTGGTTGTACAGATTAGTCCTTACTACTCAAAACTTAATTGAGACTCTACATGATAGGTGTCTCACTTTGACCCATTTATCAACTCTGTTGGGGTCATCAGGTGTCCCGATGCATGTAGGAGTCGATACTTTGTTGTCGAGGATTCACCGCTCGCCCTTGTGCGTGGATATCTTATGCTATCTGAGGAGATAATAGTGTGATAAATCTCTGGTCAGAGTACTAGATGTGCTCTAAGTAAACGGGTTTCCCTAGTAGCACATGCAATATCACTATTGATCTCAAAGATGTATGCATGGCTATCGAATCTCTAGCGACTATCGATTTACCAATGATCATTGATTCAGTCGGGATATTTGAGATGAAAGGACCGTACTGTACATTAACCATGGCCAACTGGTTCTTGCAGGCACTATCAGTGATACCTAGGGGATCATGGTTCGTTGCTAGACGCTTTACCATGGTCCGATGGACAAGTACGAAAATGTGTTTTTGGAGTCACAAGGAGTTGTGAGCCCATGGCTAGATGTATCCCTGAACCATATTCCCAATTCTCGTACAGATATGAAACTCAAAGTGTTGAGTATAGTAAGAGGAAGGTTGGGAGTATGACTTTCAAAATTAGCTAAGGGAGTAGGACTTCCATATTTAGCTAATGGGAGTAAACATGCCATAAATAGATTTAATGGTCTGAAAATTTGATTTTGCATCATAAATATCAGTTATAAAATGATCACATCGGTGTGATATATGATCATCAATAACGATTATGATGAGACCACAATCAAGGGAGTCGAAACGAATGTTCCCCATTTGACTTGAACCGAATGTTCCCAGTTTGACTTGAACCGAATGTTCACAGTTTGAGTTGAACCGAATGTTCTCTGTTTTGTTCAACTCAAACTCTATCCCTCTACCTATAAATATGGTAATGATATGAGACTTTCAGAAGAGAGAAAGAATAACACACTTGATTATTGAATCATAACTCTCCTCTCCCCTCTCATCCACTCTCAGCCTCCTCCCGCCGCCGTCACCACCGTCGCATGTCGCCGGACCCCCATTCCGACCGTCTTGATGAGGAGATTCCGTTTGTGACAATTCGCTGTGCTTTCTAGTGCAAGGCAGCGAAGGAATTTGGAAACCGGTCGTGGATCGGATTAGGCGAACAATCGGAGATTCAACCGTTGAAGTGCTATTGTCGTGTAAAACCGGAATAGTTGGAGTCGGGTGCGAAGTCGCCAAAGGTAAATATTTCTAAACATCCTATGCATGTTTAGCTTTTGTATTATTCGCTTATGAGCGTTCTCGATCACAAAATATTTTAAAACTTCCGCTGTGTCCCGGGTGTTAGAGTAGATGCCCAACTAGCCAACTTGTGGCGTGTGTGTTTTATTGACTCTTGTGTATGACGATCTTTATTTATGAAATACGCATTTCTTTTATGGCATTCTTTATTTTCATTATGTTATAATGTTAACAATTGTGTTAGATAAAGACCTAGAATGCACCATAGTATATGTTAGATGTGATAGTGGATATGATGGCTATCATGAAACACATATAATAGTCACTGTGTGTTCTAAACTCGTTCCTAGTCGATTGGGCCGTCAAAATGAGGATAAGGCCGCCCGAGCTTGAGACTAGCATCTGCGATGCGAAGTACCATGTTTCATTGGTAGGGAACATTGTGATGTTCTGAGCAATGTAGGAGTCGATGCTTCGTTGTCGAGGATTCACCGCTCGCTTTTATGCGTGGATATCCTATGCTATCTGAGGAGATAATAGTGTGATAAATCTCTGGCCAGAGTACTAGATGTGTTTTAGGTAATGAGTTTACCTAATAACACTCGTGATGTCACTATTTGATCTCCGAGATGTATGCATAGTTATTGGATCTCTAGCGACTCTCGATTTACCAATGGTCATTGATCTGATCGGGATATATGTGTTGAAAGGACCATACTGTATGCTAACCACGACCGACTGGTTCTTGCAGGCACTATCAGTGATACCTAGGGGATCATGGGACGATGTTGCTAGGGGCTTTACCATGATCCGATGGGTCAGTCCGAAATTGTGATTTCGGAGTCACAATGGTTGTGGGCTCACGGCTAGCTGTATCCCTGAACCATTGAGGGTCACACAAGTACTGGATTCACGATTCCCGCACAAAAACTGAGATCAATGTGTTGAGCAGAGGAGGAGGAATTTAGGGAGTGCGACTTCCTAAAAGTCAACAGGGGTCAAATTGCGATTTCCCAAAGTTGAAGGGCTAAACTGCAATTTTGGACTAGGTGGTCTGAAAAAATTTTTTCGCATCATAATACTCAGTTTTGGAAACTGCGTAGATCAGTCCGATCTGATCGACGATCGGGATTATGATGAAGCCACGGTGATTGGAATGAACCGAATGTTCATATGTTGGATTGGGCCCGCCCCAGGTCCAATGGGCCGGTTCAAGCCCATCACACCTATACTTATACATGGTCTAGGGTTGTATTGTGAAAATATACTACACAACACAAAAACCCTAGCCTCCAAGAGCCGCCCACCCCTCTCCTCCACGCCTCTCTCGACCGCCCGCCCTTGCGCCGCCCGCCGTTCGCCGTGCCGCCACCCGCCGCCGTTGCTCACGTGATTGGACTTGTTCCGATCACGTCGACGAGGAGATTTCGTCCGTGGTAAATTAGTCAGCCCTTCTAGTGCAGACTAATGAAGGAGTCCTGTTTCCAGTCGTGGACCGGATTAGGAGATCTACCGCCGCGTACCTTGAAGTGCCAGTTTCCCTGTGAATCTGGTCGGAGCCAGGCGCCTAGACGCCAGCAAGGTAACGCTCTAAAACATCCTATATATGTTTTATTGCATTATATTTTTTATGTATTGAACGTTTCCGGGGCAAATTTTGAAACTTCCGCTGCGCCCCCGAGAACGAGATCCGGATCCGCCACTGCGCCAACA
>KV003363.1:1936-16383 GCA_001598015.1 Dorcoceras hygrometricum | reverse complement strand
GACAGTGACGAGGATGTTCATCAGGTAGATGATGTGACCCGACGGTTGGGCGGGATGGAATTAGTTTTAGCTCGATTTAGCGTGGGGCCTGACAAACGTTTGCTGCTACTGAGGGAGGTGCGAGAGCTGAGGCGTGGCTTGTAGAGATGGAGGAGCTATTCGATACCTTGGAGTATGCTCCGGAAAAGAGACTGAAGTTAGCAGTGCTGCAGTTACGGGATGATGCGCAGCGCTGGTGGAGGGGTACTTCTAGGATGCTTCGTGATAGTGGAGCAGTGATCACCTGGGAGAGTTTCTGTGAGGCGTTCCGTCAGGAATATACCCCGGAGTCCTACTTCGCCAGCCGAGAGCGAGAGTTCGACAACCTCAAGCAGGGTAATATGCGAGTGGCCGAGTATGCGAGGCAGTTTTCTACGCTTTTGGTGTATATGCCGCATGTAGCGAACCAAGAGCGGACGAAGAGGACAAATTCTTGAAGGGCTTGAGACCTGACCTTTACCGGATGGTGTTGTCTGGGTCCTCGGCGACTTTCATGGAAGCTGTGAACAATGCGGTTGATATTGAGGAGAGTTTGATTGTGAGGACCCACCCCGCTCCTTCTTGAGCCATGAGTGGACCCTACACTCATAGGACTACCCACACCCCTGGAAGTGTGGTTAAACTGCCTTCCCAGGGAATCGAACTTGGGTTACCAGGCTTAATGCCCAACATTCACCTTCCCTGGTACCACTTGAGCTACTAGCATCGGGGTTCACTTCATTTTTAAAACTCACACTTCCTTCCAAAAATCATTTCACTGAGCATCCAGCAGAGACATAGAAAATCAGCAGTTGGGATAAATTCAGTTGTTGGCAAGAAATCCAGCTGATGTAAACAGTAGATCAGCTGATGGGTATATATATATATATTATATATATCGGTAGTCAACACAATTAATTTGGTCAACGGAGTAACAGTATATCAACCAGTCGTTGGTTCAAGAACAACCAGTCGTTGGGTAGGGCGATCAGCAGGTGAAAGAAAAACTAGACGATGGATATAAATCAGCAGTGAGGTACTTAAGGGGAAAGGAATCAGTCGCAAGCAAAACCAGTCGCAAGCAACAGTAACCAGTCGCAAGCGCTAAACCAGTCGCAAGCGACAGTAACCAGTCGCAAGCTAAACCAGTCGCAAGCAACAGTAACCAGTCGCAAGCTAAACTAGTCGTAAGCAACTGCTGAAATTTTGACAATAACATGCATCTGCTGATGAACAGTGCACTACTGGAAATTTACTAGGAAATGCGTCTACGGATTTTCAAAAGAAAAGCACCTGCTGGGGTTAACAAGAAATACACCTGCTGGTTTTAGCAAACGAAAAGCACCTGCTGGTGTTTTGATAACACTGGTAATATCGAACCAATGATCACGCTACCAGCAGTCGCCTATCAAACCAGACTTTTTACTGATTCAACTAGCAACTACCGATTACACCATCATCAAATCCCGATATTACAGCAAAAGGAAGAACATCATAATCTCTATGAGTTGAAAAATCTGGGATGCTCAGCGTTTTAAAATCAACATCAACCTCGTAAAATACATTTGAGTTCCAAACATAATCCACTGTGACCCCAAACGCTAAACATATGCTATAATATCAACCAAAACATGAGCAAAGACTGATAATAGCCAGAGCTTAAGCAAAATCATGAAATGAAGTGAGAACAATACGTAAGATTTCATGGTGTAGCAAGAATCAAATTTACTTGCCTTGATAAGAAGGAAATCACAAGATACAGCAGGCCACTAACAGAGAGTTTTCCCCAGCGCAGCAATGTGTTTTCTATTTCTTTGATGCAAGAATGAACATTTTCTTGCAAATAATTGAACTTATAGTTCACAAGGACAGTGGCATGGGAGTCTGATTATTAACAGGGGAAAAACACTCATTTAGGCATGGTAAACCAGGCGTACTTCAGAAATTTTGCTTAAAATTCCCTGTCAATGTTTTGATTTGTAAATGTACTACACAAATTCTGAATTTTAACCATTCTCCCATCCAAAACCATTTTATTTGTAAAGCTTGAAAATTGCTGGGCTACGCTCGGGTGACAAACTGACAACTGATCGGCCCCTGTTCCTTATAAAATCCAAGAAATGAGAAATCAGTCACTCAACAAGTAGCAAAAGTTGAAATCTTGAAATTAGAATTGGATCCTCAATATATAAAGATTAGAATTTGTGGTCCTATGGATTTTGGGGCACTATATTGATGGATCCCGAGGCTCCGATGCATCAGACGACTGGACGTGCTTCTCAGCCAGCGCCGGTGGTGTCGCAGTCGTATCAATCTCCTCAGGGGTCACATCAGTCGAGTCGCCAGCAGTTTCGACCTCAGGGAAGCAATTCAAGAAGAAGGGCCATTCGAGTTCCTCTGGGTCCGTGAGTTCTGGATCTGGCAGCGGTTCTGGCAGTGGTTCTGGCGGTGGATTTTGTGGGCAGTGCGGAGGGAGGCATGAGACTTCACAGTGTCGTGGAGTTAGAGGACTTTGCCATCTTTGTGGTCAGTCGGGACATTTCGCTAGGGCGTGTCCTTCGATAGGAGGGCGGTCTTCTGGTCAGTCGCAGCAGGGTTCCGCTAGTGGTTTTTCGCAGCGACAGCAGTCTTTCTCTCAGTCCCAGCGATCAGGATTTCAGCCTCGTGAACCATCTAGGTTTGGAGGACCTTCCCGACCTCAGTTTCAGATTCCCCAGCAGGCTCAGGCGAATGCTTTGAACAGAGAGAAGGCTGAGGAGACGCCTGGCATGGTGATCGGAGGTAAATGATTTATATTTGATTATCCTGTGAAAGTTCTTTTTGACACTGGTGCATCACATTCTTTCATATTTGAGTTGTTTGTGTTTGATCATGGGTTGAGTTCATCCCCATTGTGTGTTGTTGTGTCTGTATCTACTCCTGCTGGTGTGAGTCTTTGGTCCAGAGAAGTAGTGATTGATTGTCTAATTAGATTTGATGAGCATGTTTTGGTCTCCAATCTGATTGATTTGGGGATTAGAGATTTTGATTGTATCTTGGGGATGGATGTGTTAGCTAGCAATAAGGCTACAGTTGATTGCTTCCATGGTGTCGTGAGATTTCGCCCTGATTCGGGTGAGAAATGGGATTTCTACGGTGCAGATTCTCGTCCGAAGATTCCGCTGATTTCCACCATGGAGATATTTAGCCTGCTATCGCTAGGTAACGCTGGATTCATGATCTACGCGCTTGATAGTTCCCAAGAGCAGTGATTCGAGTTGAATGATATTCCGTCGTCCGAGAGTTTTCCGACGTGTTTCCAGATGAGATACCTGGATTCCCTCCTAGGCGTGAGATCGACTTTAGTATCGAGTTGGTGCCAGGTACCGCCCCGATTTCTAGGGCTCCGTATCGGTTGGCGCCAGCAGAGTTGAGAGAGCTGAAGGATCAGTTGAGAGATCTCTTGGAGAAGGGTTTCATTAGGCCGATTATGTCGCCTTGGGGAGCTCCGATTCTTTTCGTGAAAAAGAAGGATGGATCCATGAGAATGTTTGTGGATTTCAGACAGTTGAATAAAGCAACAGTGAAGAACAAGTATCCGTTGCCGAGGATTGATGACTTGTTCGACCAGTTGCAGGGATCGGTCGTGTACTCAAAGATTGATTTACGCTCTGGTTATCACCAGCTGCGGATTAGAGACGCTGACATGGCGAAGACAGCTTTCCGGACTAGATATGGGCACTATCAAAGATTGATTTACGCTCTGGTTATCACCAGCTGCGGATTAGAGACGCTGACATGGCGAAAACAGATTTTCGGACTAGATATGGGCATTACGAGTTTCTTGTCATGACGTTTGGATTGACAAATGCCCCATATGTGTATATTGATCGGTTCGTGATCGTCTTCATTGACGACATCCTGATTTACTCGAGGAGCATGAGAGAGCATAAGGAGCATTTGAGACTGGTGTTGCAGCGACTGAGAGACTCGCAACTCTATGCTAAGTTCAGCAAGTGCGAATTTTGGCTGGACAGAATTATCTTCTTGGGTCATGTGATTTCGGCACAAGGGATTTCAGTAGATCCGAGTAAGGTCGAAGCAGTTCTTAACTGGGAGAGACCTAGGAATGTTTCTGAGATCCGTAGTTTCTTGGGTTTGGCTGGCTATTACAGGCGTTTTATCGATAAGTTCTCTTCGATAGCTAAGCCTCTGACTCAGTTGACTCAGAAGGATAAGAGATTTGAGTGGACTAATGAGTGCAAGAACAGTTTTCAGACGTTGAAGGAGAAGTTGACTACTGCTCCTGTGCTGGCTCTACCGTCTGGATCCGGAGGATTCGTGGTGTGCTCCGATGCTTGTCTCAATGGTTTAGGATGTGTTCTGATGCAGAATGGGTACGTGATTGCCTATGCGTCTCAACAGTTGAAGCCCCACGAGACGAGGTACCCTGTTCACGATTTGGAGTTAGCTGCGATAGTGTTTGCCTTGAAGATTTAGCGACATTATCTGTATGGTGAAGAATTTGTGGTGTACACCGATCACAAGAGCCTGAAATATATCTTCACGCAGTCTGATTTGAACATGAGGCAGCGACGATGGATGGAATTGTTCAAGGACTTTAACTGTGAGATTCAGTATCAGCCTGGGCTGATGAACTCAGTTGCCGACGCATTGAGTAGGAAGACCCAGCCTGCAATGCTTTCGTTTTTGAGTGCTTCGAGAGTCTATGAGCAGTTGAGTACTTCTGATTGGAGATTTCAGCCGAGCGATCAGTACTTTGTGGTTTCTACGATGCAGGTTGAACCACAGCTTTTGCAGGACATCAGGGAGGCTTAGAGGACTGATCCCTATATCCATGAGTTGAGGATTAAGGCCCAGAATGGTCAGTCTAATGACTTCTCTGTTTCTTCGGATGGTTGTCTGAGATTCCGAGGGAGATTAGTGGTTCCAAACCTGATTGATTTGAAGGAGGCCATCATGAATGAAGCGCATTGTATTCGGTACAGTGTGCATCCAGGCGAAAGGAAGATGTATCATGCCTTGAAGTCTCACTATTGGTGGGTAGGTATGAAGAGCGACATCTCTGGTTTTGTTGCTCGATGTTTGAATTGCCAACAGGTCAAGGCCAAGAGAATGAGACCTGGTGGTTTGCTACAAAGTTTGGAGGTGCCCCAATGGAATTGGGAGCACATCGCCATGGATTTCGTAACTCACTTACCTCGATCGAGCAGGGGATGTATTTGGGTTTTGATTGATAGACTTTCGAAATCCGCCCATTTCATTCCCTATGATGTGAGGTGCTCTATGAAGAAAATGGCGAAGTTGTACATCGACCATGTGGTTAGATTGCATGGAGTTCCGGTTTCGATAGTGTCCGACAGAGATCCGAGGTTCATTTCTCGATTTTGGAAGAGTTTGCAAGCAGCTACGGGTTCGAGATTGGCTATGAGTACGGCCTATCACCCACAGACAGACGGACAGTCTGAGCGGACTATCCAGACTTTAGAGGATATGCTGCGTGCAATTGTGATGGATTTCAGCGGTGGCTGGCAGGATTCACTATCCTTGGTTGAGTTTTCGTATAATAACAGCTACCAGGTGACTATCGGAATGGCTCCGTTTGAGGCATTGTATGGTCGAAAGTGCAGATCCCCGATTTGTTGGGAAGAAGTTGGAGAGAGACAGCTTTCTACACCGGAGTTTGTTCAGCACATGAAGGATCAGATTGACTTGATTCGGAGTAGAATGAAAGCTGATCAAGACCATTTCTCGAGCTACACGAACAGAAGGCGCAGACCTTTGGAGTTTGAGGTTGGCGACCGTGTGTTTCTCAAGATTTCTCCTTTCAAGAGCGTGATGCGCTTCAGATTTAAAGGCAATTTGGCTCCTAGATTCGTTGGTCCTTTTGAGATTGTTGAGCGGATTGGACCGTTGGCGTATAGATTGAGGCTGCCCGAGGAATTGGCAGCGATGCATGATGTCTTTCATGTGTCAATGTTGAGGAAATATGAGCCAGATCCGTCACATGTGTTGAGAACCGACGAATTTGAGCTAGATTCTTCCTTGAGCTATGTTGAATATCCAGTGCAGATTCTGGACAGGAAGGAGAAACAACTGAGGAATAAGATAGTTCCGTTGGTGATGGTCCAATGGAGCAAGCATGGCAGAGAAGAAGCAACTTGGGAACCAGAAGAGAAGATGATACAAGACTGGCCTCATCTGTTTGAGCACTGATTGTGCAGAATTTCCAGGAAAATTTCTGGTTTTGCTTCGAATTTGAGTAGATGTTTGTGTCGATTTGAATGTTTGATTGTTTCTGCTTTGGGTTGTCTTTGATTTCGAGGATGAAATCTCTTAAGGTGGGGAGAATGTGAGGAATCAGAATTTAATGTTTGATTAATCGAGTTGATTTGGGATTTATCGCATGAATTTTGAAGGTTTTACGCGTGAAATCTGATTCCCCATTGTAATTCAGACGTTGCGCTATTGTATAGAACCAGTCGTAGCGAATTTGGGTAAAATCTGTCAACAGCAAGCTACTGTAGCGAAGTCAACGCGGGTCAGCGTTACTGCAGCTCAAGTCTGGTGAATTTTGAATCAGTAGATATGACGTAGGCGTGACGCATTGTTATCTGTTGGCAGTAGTTGTGCGTAGAATGGTTGATGCTGGCAGCAGGCGCGCTAATGCAAGGATCAACGATGGAACGACACGTGTTGGTCAACATTTTTGAGTGTTGACTACTGATTTCAGCAGTTGCGTTAGAAGGAGCGACCATTAGATGGATTGAGGAACCAGTCGCGAGATATCTGGCAACAGATAGGGTGACGTAGGCTGTGCGTCGTTTTGATAAGTTGAAACGCTGCGTTTTGAGTGTTGCGATTGGGTGACCAGCTGTTGGCAGCAATGCTTACGTAACCATTACGATGTCGTTTGGATTAGTTAATGCGTCGTCGTTTTGATTGATTAGAGCGACCAGTCGATGTATTGTTTTAAGAGATGTCTGTTACCAGCTTTTGGCCTCTTCGCAAGGGATATCTGTCGACAGATGGTGGAGCTCTGCGACGTCGTTTGAGTTAGTTGGAACGTTGTCGTTTTGATGTTTTCCTTTGAGAGTGTATCGACTTGTGGTTGCTGCTGGTTCTATCGAAAGAAAGAAATGGTATCTGCTGTAAGATATCTACTGTTCATGTCGACTGAATATTTTTGTGATCAGCAACAGTTGGATTCGAGATATATATATATATATATATATATAGATCGATACTTAGAATTATTTCGAACCTGATATTTCTTATCTCTTTTCCCAAACCCTCGATTAGCTACTGTTCACCGTGACCTATTTCCGTCGATTGCCGCCATTCTCCGTCGATGATTTGAGTGATTTTAGTGGCGCTGGATTCCTTGTGAGTTGCTCTTTCAATTGCTACCTAGTTGGAACCCTGAATTAGCGTTGGAGTGGAAGCGCAAAGCTACTGGTGTTCGAAGCTTTTTGGAGAAGTCTGTTTCGTGTGTTCTCCTGCTGGTTTAAGCTTTGGGGTGAGCATTTCTCGTTGAATTGAGCTTTGTCTAGTAAGGTACGATTGAGCAGCTCTTAATGGCTTGAAGCATGAACATGGCTGTATTTCCCTGCTATGAAATCTGTTGGCTTGCTACTGTGATTGTTACGTGAAACAGTGTGTGTAATTGATTGATTTTCATGTTGTTTTATTTTATTGGTTGTATGCATTATGCATTGATATTGATTGGCATACATGCATATATATTGAGCCTTGACAGATTGATTTGATGACCTGATTGGGTGCCACGTTGTGACTGGCCGACTGTTGAGTCGTGTCCGAAAAGTCCAACGCTATCATCGGAGTGGTGACTACCGGATTCGAGTGTCTACCACCGAGCTGTGATGGGCTGACGGGCCCCGATGATCACGGACCGATGATTCCCACAGGCTGATTGGCTGTGTGTGGTATAGAGGCTTGATTTGATTTTCCAGTTGATAGAGTGGTCTAGCTATCCGATTCTTTGATAGCCCTCGTGCATTCATAGCATTGATTTACGGCATGTTGCATGTTAGCTGTTTAGATAGCTTTTGGTACTGAGGCTTGACCTCGTATTCTGTTTTCCTGCTTTTGTGCCTTGGGTCTGCGTTACCCATTTGCAGGATCATCAGGTAGCCAGGCTGGACAGAGTGGAGGTTCGGCTGGTCGATCCCCTTTCCCATGAGTCCAAGTGTATTGTATTATTTATTGATCCGGGGGATGTCCCGTGATTTTATGTATTTGGGGGATCTGTTTATGATTTGAGATTTGAAGTTATCTGATTGTATAAGTTTGAGTTAACTTATATTTTGAGTATGATAATTTGAATGTATGTTTTTACGTTCAGGCCCAAATGATTTCGAAAAATTTTTAAGCCCTGATTTTAGCTTCCGTGTTTATGCGCTTATTTAAGTGTTAATTGTGAGTAATTAGCACGGGGCCTGACACAGTCAACTAAAGTGTGGTTGTCTAGTAGATTCTCGATGAAGGACATGGGTGAAGCATCCTACATTCTTGGAATACAGATCTATCGGGATAGATCGAAAAGGATGCTCGGACTCACCCAAGCTACCTACATCGATACCATACTTAAGCGGTTCTCTAGAGAAGAGTCCAAGAGAGGACACCTACCTATGTGCCACGGGGTCACTCTATCTAAGTCTATGTGTCCAAAGACTGATGAGGAGATAGAGAGTATGACACGTGTGCCATATGCCTCGGCAATAGGTAGCATTATGTATGGCATGATCTCAACTAGACCGGATGTCGCATATGCTCTGAGTGTCACGAGCCGCTACCAGTCCAACCCCGGCCAAATGCATTGGAAGGCCGTGAAAGATATCTTAAGTACTTACGAAGGACTAAGAATATGTTCATGGTCTATGGGGGTGGTGAACTGAAATTGGAAGGCTACACTGATTCTAGCTTCCAATGTGACGTGGATGATTCGAATTCAACCTCTAGGTTTGTATTCATGCTCAATGGTGGTGCTGTCTCTTGGAAGAGTTCCAAGCAAGACACCATCGCGGATTCAACCACTGAGGCTGAGTACATCGCAGCATCAGCTGCTGCTAAAGAGGCGGTTTGGATAAGGAATTTCGTCCAAGAGTTGGGCGTAATCCCTGAAGGAGTTGGTCCAGTCCCGGTGT
Organism: Dorcoceras hygrometricum; assembly: GCA_001598015.1. Lineage (NCBI taxonomy): Eukaryota > Viridiplantae > Streptophyta > Magnoliopsida > Lamiales > Gesneriaceae > Dorcoceras > Dorcoceras hygrometricum. The sequence continues at coordinate 7,198 of KV003363.1, read as the reverse complement.
ACTGCGACAACACGGGTGCCGTTGCGCAAGCAAAGGAGCCTAGGTCTCACAAAAGATCCAAAACATATACTGAGGAAATACCACATAATCCAGGATATTGTGGCTAGAGGTGACATAGCAGTCGAGAGAGTCGCCTCTGCAGAAAACATTGCTGATCCACTTACGAAGCCCTTGCCAGGACCGTTGTTTGAAAAACATCTCGAAACAATGGGACTGCGTTTGATGAGTAGTTGGCTATAGGGCAAGTGGGAGATTGTTAGAGTAGATGCCCAACTAGCCAACTTGTGGCGTGTGGGTTTTATTGACTCTTGTGTATGACGATATTTATTTATGAAATACGCATTTCTTTTATGGCATTCTTTATTTTCATTATGTTATAATGTTAACAATTGTGTTGGATAAAGACCTAGAATGCATCATAGTGTATGTTAGATGTGATAGTGGATATGATGGCTATCATGAAATACATCTAATAGTCACTGTGTGTTCTAAACTCGTTCCTAGTCGATTGGGCCGTCAAAATGAGGATAAGGCCGCCCGAGCTTGAGACTAGCATCTACGATGCGAAGTACCATGTTTCATTGGTAGGGAACATTATGATGTTCTGAACATGCAGATGGATAGTGACCGGTGATCTATCGAACTACCCTCGTTCGGACTTTTCAAGTGGTTACCATTTGTCGAGTGGATAAGTCCGAGGTCTTGGTTGTACTGATTAGTCCTCACTACTCGAAACGTCATTGAGACTCTACATGATAGGCACCTCACTTTGACCCGTTACCGACTCAGTTGGGGTCATTAGGTGGCGGGATTGGGTGAGGTCCCGATGCATGTAGGAGTCGATGCTTCGTTGTCGAGGATTCACCGCTCGCTTTCATGCGTGGATATCCTATGCTATCTGAGGAGATAATAGTGTGATAAATCTCTGGCCAGAGTACTAGATGTGTTTTAGGTAAATGGGTTTACCTAGTAACACTCGTGATGTCACTATTTGATCTCTGAGATGTATGCATAGTTATTGGATCTCTAGCGACTCTCGATGTACCAATGGTCGTTGATCTGATCGGGATATATGTGTTGAAAGGACCGTACTGTACGCTAAACACGACTGACTGGTTCTTGCAGGCACTATCAGTGATACCTAGGGGATCATGGGGCGATGTTTCTAGGCGCTTTACCATGATCCGATGGGTAAGTCCGAAATTGTGATTTCGGAGTCACAATGGTAGTGGGCCCACGGCTAGCTGTATCCCTGAACCATTGAGGGTCACACAAGTACTGGATTCACGATTCCCGCACGGAAACTGTGCTCAATGTGTTGAGCAGAGGAGGACTAGGTGGTCTGAAAAAATGTTTTCGCATCATAATACTCAGTTTTGGAAACTACGTAGATCGATCCGATCTGATCGGCGATCGGGATTATGATGAAGCCACGGTGATGGGAATGAACCGAATGTTCATATGTTGGATTGGGCCCGCCCCAGGTCCAATGGGCCGGTTCAAGCCCATCACACCTATACTTATACATGGTCTAGGGTTGTATTGTGAAAATATACTACACAACACAAAAACCCTAGACTCCAAGCGCCGCCCACCCCTCTCCTCCATGCTTCTCTCGGCCACCCGCCCTTGCGCCGCCCGCCGCCGGTGTTCACGTGATTGGACTTGTTCCGATCACGTCGACGAGGAGATTACGTCTGTGGTAAATTCGTCAGCGCTTCTAGTGCAGACTGAAGAAGGAGTCCTGTTTCCAGTCGTGGACCGGATTAGGAGATCTACTGCCGCCTACCTTGAAGTGCCAGTTTCCCTGTGAATCTGGTCGGAGCCAGGCGTCTAGATGCCAGCAAGGTAACGCTCTAAAACATACTATGTATGTTTTATTGCATTATATTTGTTATGTATTGAACGTTTCCGGGGCAAATTTTGAAACTTCCGCTGTGCCCCCGGGAACGGGATCCGGATCCGCCACTGCGCCAACACTGGGAGCGTGATCCGGATCCGTCGCTGCTCTAACATTTTGTTCAAGATTTTAAGGTAAGTGGGCTTTTGCTATGTATATTTGTTTGAAGTAAGATATATGTTGTTCAACCATGTTATGTTTTCTGAATTATCATTCGAGCACTTGGTTTTGTATCAAATTCGTGTTATGAGTCATGCTATGCATGCCACTAATCTTTGCTCTATCTTAGAGTTGATATGAATCGAATCGATATGGGAATACATAATTCTGTACTCTGAATCATATGATATGATTAAGGACTCACCCCTTTAGAGGAGTAAAAATTAGGGACTGATCAGTAGTACTTAGAATTCTGCACTCTGAATCACTTTGTGTCAGGCCTCGTGCTCATCTCAGAGTAAACCACGCAAAAACAATAGTGGAAGCATACAAAGTGGCTTAAAATTTTTTCACTTTTAGCCAGACGGGTTAAAACATATAATTTAAAATACAATCATACTTAAGATATCTCAGTTTACAAACAAAATTCAGTACAACAGTACAGCATTTAAACAAATACAAATACCAGTACTACAAGAGACAACACAATCCCACAAGCACAGGGCATCCCCCGGCTGATAGTACTAGTACATATATGTTATACGCTAACTGGGACACTCTATCCACCTCCTGGGGCACCTCCATCTGGGTCAAAACCACGACCAGCAGAGAAACCTGGGAAACCTGAAAACAACACACAGGCAACAAACACCAGCCCCAGAGGGACCTCGGGGTCAAACCCCAGTACGGAGAGCAGCAATAAACAGCATATGGAAAGCAATAGATAATATGCAAATGCTATGCAAGGGATCAAGGCTACAACCGAAAGCTGGGAGCCAAAGGATCTCAACAACAGCTCAACAGCAAGATCTGATCAAGGAAAGACAGTCAGTCTATGGCCACATGGTATACTGAGCACATGGGAGCTACCCACTCATCTCCAGTACACTGCACCAGATGCTAACAAACAACTCCACCTGTTGTTGCTCACTCATGAGATGTGGGAGCTACCCACTATGCTCATAGCAGCTAACAAACCCATCAGGGAGATGAGGTACGGGAGTAACCCGCTCGCCTCCAAGGTATACGGGAACTACCCGCTCGTCCTTGAACATATCATCCTGGTACTCACAATTCAACAGAACAGGCATAGTTGCAAAACAGAGCTCGACAACAATATGCGTGTATGCAAATGCAACAGCTGATATTATAACACAGGCACAAATAATAACAGCACAGAGCATACACAGCTACACACATAATCCGTGCTCAATCCTAAGCTATAAACAAGCTCACATCCGTACCTCAATTCTTTGTGCAACAATTACTACAAGCAGATTGCCACAATGACGTCCCCAGCACACAAATCCACCACCTGCTCAACGGCAATCACATAAAACCTCAGGGACCTAAGTATAGAAAACAACACCTGGGAGTTACGAACTCCACCAGCGCTACCATACCTCTCTAACTAAACAGAAAGCTCTGAACAAGCTTAAAGGTAGGATCTAAACTTACCCCAACAAGCTAGGAGCGAAATCCGACGCTTATGCTAATAGACCACACAAGGGATATGTCTTCGCACACCTCACCAGCTTCAAGAAAACGTCCGTAAAGCACCACCAAACGAAGCGTCTCAGCAAGAGGAGTCCAACGCTACCACTCTCGCTCTCATCGGAGCTGTCTACCACCGGCAATTGAAGAAGATAAAGTTCGGTGAACAGTAGCTAGGGTATCGCGACAGAGATCAACAATCGGGAAAATATTCTATGTATGGAAACTGGATACTTGTTGGCGAAAGTGGCGGATCCGGATCCCGTTTCCCGGGGGTGCAGCGGAAGTTTAAAAAAATTGCCCCGGAAACGTTCAATACATATAAATCTAATCATAAATCATACATAGGATGTTTTATCGAATGTCACCTTGCTGGCGTCTAGGCGCCTGGCTCCAACCAAATTCATAGGGAATTTGGCTCTTCAAGGTAGGCGGCGATAGATCCTCCTCCTAAATCAGGTCCACGACCGGAAACACGACTCATTCGTCAGCCTGCACTAGAAGGCCTGACGAATTTGGCACGAATGGAATCTCCTCAACACGACGATCGGAACAAGTCCGATCACGGTGGCGGCGGCACGGCCGAGAGGATTTTGGGGAGGAGGGGCGGCGGCCAACTTAAGGTTGGAGGCTAGGGTTGTGAGGTGTTGTAATGTTGTTCTCTATCCCTAGACCAAGTCTAGTAATAAATAAGTGATGGGCTTGAACCGGCCCAATGGACTTGGGTCAGGCCAGGTCCATATGAACATTCGGTTCAATCCTATCACTGTGGCTTCATCATAATCCGACGATCAGATCGGACCGATCGACTCAGTTTCCAAAATTGAATATTATGATGCGGAAACAATTTTTCAGACCACCTAGTCCAAAATTACAGGTTAGCCCCTCAACTTTGGGAAATCGCAATTTGACCCCTGTTGACTTTTAGGAAGTCGCACTCCCTAAATTCCTCCTCCTATGCTCAAAACATTGAGCTCAGTTTCCGTGTGGCAATCATGAATCCATTACTTGTGTGACCCTCAATGGTTCAGGGATACAGCTAGCCGTGGGCCCCACAACCATTGTGACTCCGAAATCACAATTTCGAACTTGCCCAATGGATCATGGTAAAGCGCCTAGCAACATCGCCCCATGATCCCCTAGGTATCACTGATAGTGCCTGCAAGAACCAGTTGGTCCTGTTAGCGTACAGTACGGTCCTTTCAACACATATATCCCGATAGATCAACGACCATTGGTAAATCGAGAGTCGCTAGAGATCCGATAACTATGCATATATCTTGGAGATCAAATAGTGACATCGCGAGTGTTACTAGGCAAACCCATTTACCTAAAACACATCCAGTACTCTGGCCAGAGATTTATACACTATTATCTCCTCAGATAGCATAGGATATCCACGCATGAGAGCGAGCTGAATCCTCGACAACGAAGCATCGACTCCTACATGCATCGGGACCTCACCCAATCCCGCCACCTAATGACCCCAAGTGAGTCGGTAACGGGTCAAAGTGAGGCACCTATCATGTAGAGTCTCAATGACGTTTCGAGTAGTGAGGACTAATCAGTACAACCAAGACATCGGACTTATCCACTCGACAAATGGTAACCACTTAGAAAGTCCGAACGAGGGTAGTTCGATAGATCACCAGGTCACTATCCATCTGCATGCTCAGAACATCACAATGTTCCTGTTAGAGTAGATGCCC
>KV003361.1:94658-106844 GCA_001598015.1 Dorcoceras hygrometricum | reverse complement strand
GCCCAACTAGCCAACTTGTGGCGTGTGGGTTTATAGACTCTTGTATATGACAATATTTATATATGATATTCGCATTTATTTATGGAATTCTTTACTTTCATTGTGTTGTATGATAATTAACAATTGCGTTGAGTAAAGACATAGAATGCACTATAGTGTATGTTAGATGTGATAGTGGGTATGACGGCTATCATGAAACACATCTAATAGTCACTGTGTATTCTGAATTAGTTCCTAGTCGATTGGGCCGTTAAAATGAGGATAAGGCCGCCCGAGCTCGAGACTAGCATCTGCGATGCGAAGTACCATGTTTCATTGGTAGGGAACATTGTGATATTCTGAGCATGCAGATAGGTAGTGACCTGGTGATCTATCGAACTACCCTCGTTCGGACTTTCCAAGTGGTTACCATTTGTCGAGTGGATAAGTCCGAGGTCTTGGTTGTACTGATTAGTCCTCACGACTCGAAACGTCATTGAGACTCTACATGATAGGCGTCTCACTTTGACCCGTTTGCCGACTCACATGGGGTCGTTAGGCGGCGGGATTGGGTGAGACCCCGATGCATGTAGGAGTCGATGCATCTTTGTCGAGGATTCACCGCTCGCAGACATGCGTGGATATCCTATGTTATCTGAGGAGACGATAGTGTATAAATCTCTGGACAGAGTACTAGAAGTGTTTTTGGTAAATGGGTTTACCTAGTTACACTCGTGATGTCACTATTCGATCTCAAAGATGTATGCATAGCTATCGGATCTATAGCGACTCTCGATTTACCAATGGCAATCCGGCGACGATCTCCGACAGAATGTTGCGACGGCTGAATTTTACTTCTAGGTTTTAGTTCGGGCCTGTCCCGAGCAGCCCATGAAGTTTTCGGGCCGATATTCGATATCGGGCCGATTTTGGTCAATTTTGAAATTTTGAGATTTTTGGGCCTAAAATTGTTTTAAGCCCATTACGGTGCAATTAAAATTTCAAAATACGATTTTGATTGTAAAATATGATTTTATAATTAAATATGATTTTGTTGATTAAAATTTGATTTTATCGAAAAAATGCGATTTTATTATAAAATGCGATTTTATGATTAAAATATGATTTTGCGATAAATAATTTGACTATTTAATTTATGCATATTAATTAGATTGATTGCATGATTGGGATGATCGAGAGCCGTGCCCAATGAGTTAGGTGTATGCTTTAGGTTTTTATGATTTCGGTTGTATTTGATATTGTTGATTGTCATTTATTACAGTGGGTCTGTTTGTGGCCCGTTCCCACCCCTTAAAATGTATCCCTTATTTGTCATGGAATTTAATTGTAAATCACTAGACTTAGTGGGAGGACTTTTGAAGATGGTGGGCCCGATGATGATCAAAGATATTGAAGACCGAAGATCTGTAAAACCGGATGCAAATGTAATAGGATTGCATTGCATATTGCATTTCACCTAGGATTGGACCCAGGTCCGTGATTGGCAACCACGGATAGCATAGCTCTCGCGATCGATCATTCCAATGTTTATATATGTGATATATAGTTAGTTGAATCCGCATATTTTAAATATGATTTAAAATATATTGCATGAGACCAAATTTTTCGAAAATAAAATCCCTCGTTTTAAATACGATTTAAAACTAATATCAAGATAAAAGTTTATTCGATAAACCAAAGGGGATTTAAATTTGTTTAGATTTCCCTACCTTCCATCAACAATGGGTGTACGTCGATGCTACCCGTATACATGACCCGGCTCATATTATTGAGGGGGTCATGTATGCCGGAAAACTGTCCACGCCATTGACAATTGTTGTGAGTTCGGTTTGAACTCCCTTTAACATCGGCTCATATTATTGGGGACTTAAGGGGACCGTCCTTCACGACTCAACATTTATGGGTCATCTTGACACGTAATAGTAAACGGCGTCATATTATTGGGCCCTTACTGGACGTGAGATGAATACATGGAGGTTGCACCGGTTGCAATCGGAAACTACCTTTTAGGGGGTCATGGATGACTGATAATTTATGGGTCATCTTGACACGTAATAGTAAACGGCGTCATATTATTGGGCCCTTACTGGACGTGAGATGAATACATGGAGGTTGCACCGGTTGCAATCGGAAACTACCTTTTGGGGGTCATGGATGACTGATATTATTCGGGTCCATGATCGCTTGATTGGGCTCCGTGTACCCACTAAAGAAACTTGCTTTCTCGATTTCATTAGAGGGTGGTGAAATCGTTAAAATAGTGGGAGGGTAATTCATAAAACTTAACGACCTTGTTTTATGTCTTAGCGATTATTTTATATATAGTTAGTGATGATTGTCTGTTTTCTTTTCAGTATAACTGCATTTATAATGTCTTCGTTCAAAAACCCACTCGCTGATATACTGGATAGCAACAAGTTAACCGGTCTGAACTACCAAGACTGGCTCCGCAACCTCAACCTTGTGTTGGATTCGGAGAAACTTCTTTATATGATAGAGAAGTGCCCTCCGAAGGAAGCCCCTGCCGATATCAGCCCTGAGGAGCTGGTTACGCTTAAACAATAGTGGGACGACGAGGTTAAAGCTCGATGCTATGTGATGGCGTCGATGTCCAATGAAATGCAACGGCGCTTTGAGAAGACAAAGTATGCTGCTGACATACTTTTTCATCTCAAAGAACTGTATGGGGAGAACTCTCGACATGAGAGGTTCACGGCTGTCAAGGAGCTTATGACGAGCCGCATGCGCGATGGGACTTCGGTCCGCGAGCATGGGGTTCGTATGATTGGGCTCGTTGAAAAGCTGTCGGGCCTTGATATCACACTTCCACACGAGCTGTCTGTGGATGTGCTTCTCCTCTAAATGCCTGCTGCATTCGACCCCTTTGGGGTCAACTTCAACATGAACAAGCTGGCAGCCACCCTTGAAGAGGTGGTTAACATGCTTGTAGTGTTCGAAAGAACCATAAAGAATGACAAGCCCGTCCTCCTCATGGGATCTTCTTCCTCTGCGAATAAGGGGCCCAGACTCAAGGGAAAGAAGCGTTATGCCCCTGCGAAGGAGGAAAAGCCCACAAAGAAGCCAAAGGCAAAGGCTTCCAAGCCAAACAAGAGCGAGGATGTTTGCCACCACTGCCACAAGCCTGGGCATTGCAGGAGGAACTGCAAGGAGTACCTCGAGCAGTTGCGAACTGCGAAAGGTATGTTCTATATCGAAATAAATATGTCTCTTAATTCGACTTCTTGGGTACTTGATACCGGATGTGGATCTCATATCTGCAATCATTTGCAGGTGATGACAAGAAGCCGACGTCTTAGAGATGGTGAGACCCACTTGAGGCTTGGCAATGGAGCAAGAGTTGCTGCAGTAGCTATATGAGATGTTTATTTATTTCTGTCTTCTGATTTTAAGTTGTTATTGAGAAATGTTTTGTTTGTTCCCGAATTAATAAAGAACATTATTTCTGTTTCTATGCTTGATGTGATGGATATTCTTGTATGTTTGCTAATTCGATTTGTAATATTTACAAGAATGAATGTTTAATTGGAATTGGGGAACGCGAAAACGATTTGTACACCTTAAAATTAAAAGACGTTCCAACTCGCGATGTCGAAGCACATACAACAACGATTAAAAGGAAACACAATAACTTGAACCCAGCACAACTTTGGCATGCTAGGCTAGGTCATATTTCTCTAAGTAGGATGAACAAGTTAGTTAGGAGTGACATGTTTGATCTGTCAGACATTAACTCCCTACAGACTTGTGAATCTTGTCTTAAGGGAAAGATGACTAAGCAACCCTTCAAGGGCAAGGGTGAGCATGCTCAAGGCCTGTTGGATTTGATCCATACTGATGTGTGCAACCCGTTTAGTATTGGTACTAAATACGGTCACACATACTTCATCACCTTTACCGACGATCACTCTAGGTATGAGTACTTGTACTTAATGAAGCACAAGTCTGAATCCTTTGAAAGTTTCAAAGAATTCAAGGCTGAAGTAGAAAATCAGTTGGGCAAGAGTATTAAAGCACTTCGATCTGATCGAGGTGGTGAATACTTAGGTGCTGAATTTCAAGACTATCTGAAAGAGAATGGGATTCTCTCACAGTGGACCCCTCCGGCCACACCACAGCTCAATGGTGTAGCGGAGCGTCGTAATCGAACCTTGTTGGACATGGTTCGATCTATGATTAGTTTCACTGAACTTCCTACCTCGTTTTGGGGCTATGCGCTCGAAACGGCGGTAATGTTGTTGAACAATGTCCACACCAAGGCAGTGGATACGACTCCATATGAGATATGGATGGGAAAACCACCCAAGTACTCGTACATGAGGATTTGGAGATGTCCTGCTTACGTGAAGCACATAGTGGGAGATAAGCTGGATACGAGATCCATCTTATGCTACTTCATTGGGTATCCAAATTCCATTGGATACTACTTCTACTATCCGAACGAAACAAAAGTGTTTGTTTCTAGGAATGCCACCTTTATGGAAATGGAATTTCTACTTGATAGAAAGGGCAGAATAGTAGAACTTGAAGAGGTTCGAGATCCAATCGAAGTACCAGGTGAGTCTCCCGCACCTCCAGAGTCGGTACCAGAATGGTCGCACCTAGGAGATCCGAAAGGGTTCCTAGGGCTCCTGAGAGATATGGTTTTCTCCTTGAAGATGATCAAGGTGATCAAGTTGTTGGATCTGATCCAAGAACTTTCAAGGAGGCAATTTCCGATGTTGATTCTAACTTGTGGCTTTAAGCAATGCAGTCTGAGTTTGACTCAATGCATGCTAACCAAGTTTGGACTCTTGTTAATCCTCCCGAAGGAAATGTTCCTATTGGGTGCAAATGGGTATACAAGAGAAAACTTGGACCTGATGGTAAGGTAATGACCTACAAGGCACGACTGGTCGCGAAAGGTTACACTCAGAGGCAAGGTGTTGACTATGATGAAACCTTCTCGCCAGTCGCAATGTTCAAGTCAATTAGAATCTTACTTGCCATAGTCGCATGGTACGACTATGAGATATGGAAAATGGATGTGAAAACTGTGTTCCTTAATGGAAACATTAAGGAAGAGATCTATATGACGCAGCCTGGGGTTTCACATCTGTTGGAAGCGAGCATAAGGTATGCAAGCTTCAGAGATCGATCTACGGTCTCAAACAAGCATCGAAGTTTGAACCTGAGAATCGATGAAACAATTAAGGAATTTGGTTTCATCAAGAATCCCGAGGAGCCATGTGTATATAAGAATGTAGTTAAAAGCGCTGTGACATTCCTAGTACTTTACGTTGATGACATTCTACTCATTGGGAATGATGTAGGAATGCTGCAGTCAACTAAAGTCTGGTTGTCTAGAAGATTTTCGATGAAGGACATGGGTGAAGCATCCTATATTCTTGGAATACAGATCTATCGGGATAGATCGAAACGGATGCTCGGACTCACCCAGGCCACCTACATCGATACCATACGTAAGAGGTTCTCTATGGAAGAGTCCAAGAGAGGACACCTACCTATGTGCCACGGGGTCACTCTATCTAAGTCTATGTGTCCGAAGACTGATGAGGAGATAGAGAGTATGACACATGTTCCATATGCCTCGGCAATATGTAGTATTAGACCGGATGTCGCATATGCTCTGAGTGTCACGAGCCGCTACCAGGACAACCCCGGCCAATTACATTGGAAGGCTGTGAAGGATATTCTTAAGTACTTACGAAGGACTAAGAATATGTTCATGGTATATGGGGGTGGTGAACTGAAACTGGAAGGCTACACTGATTCTAGCTTCTAGTGTGACGTGGATGATTCGAAGTCAACCTCTGGATTTGTATTCATGCTCAATGGTGGTGTTGCCTCTTGGAAGAGTTCCAAGCAAGACACCATTGCGGATTCAACTACTGAGGCTGAGTACATCGCAGCATCAGCTGCTGCTAAGGAGGCGGTTTGGATAAGGAATTTCGTCCAAGAGTTGGGTGTCATTCCTAATGGAGTTGGTCCAGTCCCGGTGTACTGCGACAACACGGGTGCCGTTGCGCAAGCAAAGGAGCCTAGGTCTCACCAAAGATCCAAACATATACTGAGGAAATACCACATAATCCGGGATATTGTGGCTAGAGGTGACATAGCAGTTGAGAGAGTCGCCTCTGCGGACAACGTTTCCGATCCACTTACGAAGCCCTTGCCAGGACCCTTGTTTGAAAAACATCGCGAAACAATGGGACTACGTCTGATGAGTAGTTGGCTTTAGGGCAAGTGGGAGATTGTTAGAGTAGATGCCCAACTAGCCAACTTGTGGCGTGTGGGTTTATAGACTCTTGTATATGACAATCTTTATATATGATATTCGCATTTATTTATGGCATTCTTTACTTTCATTTTGTTGTATGATGATTAACAATTGCGTTGAGTAAAGACCTAGAATGCACTATAGTGTATGTTAGATGTGATAGTGGGTATGACGGCTATCATGAAACACATCTAATAGTCACTGTGTATTTTGAATTAGTTCCTAGTCGATTGGGCCGTCAAAATGAGGATAAGGCCGCCCGAGCTCAAGACTAGCATCTGTGATGCGAAGTACCATGTTTCATTGGTAGGGAACATTGTGATGTTCTGAGCATGCAGATAGGTAGTGACCTGGTGATCTATCGAACTACCCTCGTTCGGACTTTCCAAGTGGTTACCATTTGTCGAGTGGATAATTCCGAGGTCTTGGTTGTACTGATTAGTCCTCATGACTCGAAACGTCATTGAGACTCTACATGATAGGCGTCTCACTTTGACCCATTTGTCGACTCACATGGGGTCGTTAGGCGGCGGGATTGGGTGAGACCCCGATGCATGTAGGAGTCGATGCATCGTTGTCGAGGATTCACCGCTCGCAGACATGCGTGGATATCCTATGTTATCTGAGGAGACGATAGTGTATAAATCTCTGGCTAGAGTACTAGAAGTGTTTTTGGTAAATGGGTTTACCTAGTTACACTCGCGATATCACTATTCGATCTCCAAGATGTATGCATAGCTATCTGATCTATAGCGACTCTCGATTTACCAATGGTCGTTGATCTGATCGGGATATATGGATTGAAAGGACCGTACTGTACACTAACCACGACCAACTGGTTCTTGCAGGCACTATCAATGATACCTAGGGGATCATGGGGCGATATTTCTAGACGCTCTTACCATGATCCGATGGGCAAGTCCGGAATTGTGATTCCGGAGCCACAATGGTTGTGGGCCCACGACTAGCTGTATCCCTGAACCATTGAGGGTCACACAAGTACTGGATTCGAGATTCCCGCATGGATACTGAGCTCAATGTGTTGAGCATAGGAGGAGGATTTTGGAAGTACGACTTCCTAAAAGTCAACAGGGGTCAAATCGTGATTTCCCGCTGTTGAGGGGCAAAACGATCATTTTGCAATTTAGGGTTAGATGATCTGAAAATTTTTTTTTCATATCATAACATTCAGTTTTGGAAACTGAGTCGATCGGTCCGATCTAATCGGCGATCGGAATTACGATGAAGTCGCAGTGATGGATATCGTCATTTGGACCCGGGCCCGTTGGGCCGGTCCAAGTCCGATTGCTAGTCTATTTAATCAGACTTAAGGCTTAATTGGTCATACTAAAAAAACTAGTAATTCAGATTACTCATTTGGACCCGGGCCCGTTGGGCCGGTCCAAGTCCATTGCTAGTCTATTTAATCAGACTTAAGGCTTAATTGGTCATAACTAAAAAAATAAGTAATTCAGATTACAACAAACCCTAACCCTAAAGCTCTCGGCCGCCTCTCCCTCTCCTCCCACGCCGCCGCTTCCCGCCGTCGCCCGTCGCCCGCCGTTGATTGATCGGACTTGCTCCGATCAGTTCTTCGAGGAGAATCCGTCCGTGTTGATATCTTCAGGCCTTCTAGTGCAGGCTGGCGAAGGAGTCTACCTTCCGGTCGTGGACCTGATTGATGAATCTACCGCCGCCTACCGAGAAGAGCCAGTCTCCTTGCGATTCTGGTTGGAGCCAGGCGCCTGTCGCCAGCAAGGTAACTGACTAAACGCCCTATGAATGGTTCATAGTTTGCAGTAGATTTGAATTGTATTGAACGTTTCCCGGCCTAATTTTATTCTTCCGCTGCCTCGCCGGGAGACGGGATCCGGATCCGCCACAGTTCCCCAACAGTTTGAACGTAGCAGAGTATTTCATTTAGTTCCTAGACCTACTAATCAAAACATAATAGGTACTAAATGGATCTTTAGGAATAAACTAGATGAAAATGGAAATGTAGTAAGAAACAAGGCTAGACTAGTAGCTCAAGGCTATAGGCAAGTTGAAGGCATAGATTTCGAGGAATAATTCGCACCTATAGCTATACTAGAAGCCATACGCATTTTCCTTGCATATGCTGCATTTAAGAACTTAAAATTTTATCAGATGGATGTTAAAAGTGTTTTCTTAAACGGCATCCTGAATGAGAAAGTGTATGTTACACAGTCGCCTGGCTTCGTTGATCATACCAGACCAGACTTCATGTATAATCTTGATAAAGACTTGTATGGTATGAAACAAGATCCTGGAGCTTGGTATGATACTTTGTACAAGTTTTTAATTGATCATGATTTTATTATCGGTTCTGTAGATAAGACTTTGTTTAAGTTTGTTAAAAATGAGCATGTCTTATTAGTGCAGATCTATGTTGATGATATCATATTTGGCTCGACTAATCCGAATCTTTGTGATAAATTTTCCAAGCTTATGCAGGACAAGTTCGAGATGATCATGATGAGGGAGCTGATATTTTTCCTAGGACTACAAGTGAAGCAGCTTGAAGATGGAATTTTCACCAATCAAGCGAAGTACACCAAGGAACTTCTCAAGAAGTTCCGGATGGAAAAGTGTTCATCAGCAGCTACTCCGATGAGTTCTTAAATCAAGCTATATAAAGATGAAGCTGGAACTGTCGTTGAGGTAACCATGTATCGTGGGATGAATGGATCTCTCTTGTACCTAACTGCAAGCAAGCCGAACATTATGTTCGCTGTCTATATATATATGCGAGATTCCAAGCTGATCGGAAACAGTCTCATTATATGGCTGTTAAGTGCATTTTAAAATATTTAAAGGGCACACAGAACGTGGGTCTTTGGTATCCCAAATACTCAAGTTTCAATTTCATTGGATATAGTGATGCAGATTTCGCAGGTTGCAAGACTGATCGGCGTAGCACTAGTGGGACTAGCCAGTTCTTGGGTTACAGGTTAATTTCCTGGTTTAGCAAGAAGCAGACATAATTTACAACATCTACGGCTGAGGCAGAGTACCTAGCAGTTGGGAGCTGCTGTGCTCAAAACTTGTGGATACAAAAACAGCTCAGAGACTATGACGTTGATGCAATCGAGGTACCCATTTTATGCGACAACACAAGTGCAATGGAGATCACTCAGAACCTAGTGCTGTACTACAGGACCAAGCATATTGACATCAAACATCATTTCATTCAAGACCATGTGCTAAAGAAGGAAGTTTGGGTGGAGCATGTCCAACAGATCAGCAAGTTGCTGATATATTCACAAAGCCTATACCGGACGCTAAGTTTTCTTAATTTAGAAACATTTTATGTCTCCTAGATATGTCTTGATTATGTTCTGCATGTATTTTTTCAGGGGGAACATATATAATTCAAGCAGATAATGCAAAAGTCCTCTTTTTGTCTCCGAGCTAGTCAGCTCGTGCTGTTCTGGTCCAGCTTAGGGATATATATAGTGTGATATTATCACCGTGTTTGAATAAGTGTTTCTGTGCTGGTATATTAAATCGCATGATTGAGAATGGTTTGTCTTTTCAAATTCATTTTATCGAACATCAGTGCACAGTGTGTTTCATGTTTCAGCTTTGAGGAAATATGTTCCCAACCCATCGCATGTGCTGAGTTATGAGCCAATATATTTGGCACCAGATCTGAGTTACGAAGAAATTGTTAGAGTATATTCCCAACTAGCAACTTATGGCGTGTGGGTTCTTATTGACTCTTTGTATAACGATCTTTATTTATGAAATTCGTATTCTTTTATGGCATTCTTTATCTTCAATATTTTATAATGTTAACAATTGTGTTGGATAAAGACCTAGAGTGCACCATAGTGTATGTTAGATGTGATAGTGGATATGATGGCTATCATGAAACACATCTAATAGTCACTGTGTATTCTAAACTTGTTCCTAGTCGATTAGACCGTCATAATGAGGATAAGGCCGCCCGAGCTTGACACTAGCATCTGCGATGTGAAGTACCACGTTTCATTGGTAGGGAACATTGTGATGTTCTGAGCATGCAGATGGATAGTGACCTGGTGATCTATCGAACTACCCTCGTTCAGACTTTCCAAGTTGTTACCATTTGTCGAGTGGATAAGTTCGAGGTCTTGATTGTACAGATTAGCCCTCATTACTCGAAACTTCATTGAGACTCTACGTGATAGGTGCTTCACTTTGACCCGTTTACCGACTTAGTTGGGTCCTCAGGTGGCGGGATTGGGTGAGGTCCCGATGCATGTAGGAGTCGATGCTTCGTTGTCGAGGATTCACCGCTCGCCTTTGTGCGTGGATATCCTATGCTATCTGAGGAGATAATAGTGTGATAAATCTCCGGCCAGAGTACTAGATGTGTTTTAGGTAAATGGGTTTACCTAGTAACACACGTGATGTCACTATTTGATCTCCGAGATTTATGCATGGTTATTGGATCTCTAGCGACTCTCGATTTACCAATGGTCGTTGATCTGATCGGGATATTTGTGTTGAAAGGACCGTACTGTACGCAAACCATGACCAACTGGTTTTGCAGGAACTATCAGTGATACCTAGGGGATCATGGGACGATGTTGCTAGGCGCTTTACCATGATCCGATGGGCTAGTCCGAAAATGTGATTTCGGAGTCACACATGTTGTGGGCCCATGGCTAGCTGTATCCCTGAACCATTGAGGGTCACACAAGTACTGGTTTCTCGATTTCCGCACGGAAATTAAGCTCAATTTTTTGAGCATAGGAGGAGGAAGGATGGAAGTGCGACTTTCTAAAATTCAACAGGGGTCAAAATGCAATTTCCCTAAAGTTTGGGCTATTTTGACTATCCTTGAAACTTGGAGGGGCTCAAATACAATTTTGACCTAGGTGGTCTGAAAAATTGTTTTGGCCTAGGTGGTATGACAATCTTTATATATGATATTTGCATTTATTTACGGCGTTCTTTACTTTCATTGTGTTGTATGATGATTAACAATTGCGTTGAGTAAAAACCTAGAATGCACTATAGTGTATGTTAGATGTGATAGTGGGTATGACGGCTATCATGAAACACATCTAATAGTCACTGTGTATTCTGAACACGTTCCTAGTCGATTGGGCCGTCAAAATGAGGATAAGGCCGCCCGAGCTTGAGACTAGTATCTGCGATGCGAAGTACCATGTTTCATTGGTAGGGAACATTGTGATGTTCTGTGCATGCAGATAGATAGTGACCTGGTGATCTATCGAACTACCCTCGTTCGAACTTTCCAAGTGGTTATCATTTGACGAGTGGATAAGTCCGAGGTCTTGGTTGTACTGATTAGTCCTCACGACTCGAAACGTCATTGAGACTCTACATGATAGGCGTCTCACTTTGACTCGTTTGCCGACTCACTTGGGGTCGTTAGGCGGCGGGATTGGGTGAGGCCCCGATGCATGTAAGGAGTCGATGCATCGTTGTCGAGGATTCATCGCTCGCAGACATGCGTGGATATCCTATGTTATCTGAGGAGACGATAGTGTATAAATCTCTGGCCATAGTACTATAAGTGTTTTAGGTAAATGGGTTTACCTAGTTACACTCGCGATGTCACTATTCGATCTCCAAGATGTATGCATAGCTATCGGATCTTTAGCGACTCTCGATTTACCAATGGTCGTTGATCTGATCGGGATATATGGATTGAAAGGATCGTACTGTACGCTAACCACGACCAACTGGTTCTTGCAGGCACTACCAGTGATACCTGGGGGATCATGGCGCGATGTTGCTAGGCGCTTTACCATGATCCGTTGGGCAAGTCCGGAATTGTGATTCCGGAGCCGCAATGGTTGTGGGCCCACGGCTAGCTGTATCCCTGAACCATTGAGGGTCACACAAGTACT
>KV003361.1:67870-93577 GCA_001598015.1 Dorcoceras hygrometricum | reverse complement strand
TTGAAAGGACCGTACTGTACGCTAACCACGACCAACTGGTTCTTGCAGGAACTATCAGTGATACCTAGGGGATCATGGGGCGATGTTGCTAGACGCTTTACCATGATCCGTTGGGCAAGTCCGAAATTATGATTTCGGAGCCGCAATGGTTGTGGGCCCACGGCTAGCTGTATCCCTGAACCATTGAGGGTCACACAAGTACTGGATTCGTGATTTGAAAGGACCGTACTGTACGCTAACCACGACCAACTGGTTCTTGCAGGAACTATCAGTGATACCTAGGGGATCATGGGGCGATGTTGCTAGACGCTTTACCATGATCCGTTGGGCAAGTCCGAAATTATGATTTCGGAGCCGCAATGGTTGTGGGCCCACGGCTAGCTGTATCCCTGAACCATTGAGGGTCACACAAGTACTGGATTCGTGATTCCCGCACGGAAACTGAGCTCAATGTGTTGAGCACTTGAGGAGGATTTTAGAGAGTGCGACTTCCTGAAAGTCAACAGGGGTCAAATCGTGATTTCCCACTGTTGAGGGGCAAAACTGTCATTTGGACTAGGTTATCTGAAAAATCGTTTTTCGCATCATAATATTCAGTTTTGGAAACTGAGTCGATCGTTCCAATCTGATCGTCGATCGGAGTTGATGAAACCGTAATGAATTAAACGAACCGAATGTTCATATAGGGACTTGGGCCTGACCCAAGTCCAATGGGCCGGTTCAAGCCCAAGTATATTTAATATATACACTAATGTGATTAGGGCTTATAAAAAGATTGATTACCACACTACTCTAAACCCTAGAGCACCCATTCGGCCGCCTCCCTCTCCTCACTAGCCGCCGCCGCCGTCGGCCACCACGCCGTCGCCGCCGCCCCTCGTCGGAGTTGCTCCGGTGAACTTTTCGAGGAGTTTTCGTCCGTGCTGATCTCGTCAGGCCTTCTAGTGCAGGCTGACGAAGGATTCTCCTTTCCGGTCGTGGACCTGATTGACGAATCTACAGCCGCCTACCGCGAAGAGCCGGTCTTCTTGTAATTCCGGTTGGAGCCAGGCACAAGTCGCCAGCAAGGTAATCTACTAATCATCCTATGAATGGTTTATAGCATGATTTTATTGTATTGAACGTTTCCCGACGTCAAATTTTAAACTTCCGCTGCGCCGCCGGGAGACGGGATCCGGATCCGACACCTGTTTCCCAACATGTCCCGGGCGGCCCAAGGGGTTTTCGGGCCAATATTTGATATTGGGCAATTTTGGTCGGACCAAAATTAATTTTTGGAATTTTTGAGATTTTGGACCTACCCAACATGTCCCGGGCGGCCCAAGGGGTTTTCGGGCCAATATTTGATATTGGGCAATTTTGGTCGGACCAAAATTAATTTTTGGAATTTTTGAGATTTTGGACCTAAAATTGTTTTAAGCCCAATTTGATGCAATTAAAAATGACAAAATAAGATTTTATTTATAATTTATGATTTTATATTTCAAATGCGATTTTGTTGGAAATTATCAAATTTGATTTGATTATTTTATTTATGTCAATTAATTGAATTGATTGATGTTTGGGATGATCGAGAGCAATGCCTAATGTGTTAGGTGTATGCTAGGTTTTACAAATTCTGGTTGTAATATTGTTGATATCAATTTCAAAGTGGGCCTGATTTATGGCCCGTTCCCACCCCTTTAAATTGTATCCGTATTTGTCATGGCTATTTAAATGTAAATACTAGACTTAGTGGGAGGATGAATTGAAGATGGTGGAGATGATGATCAAAGATATTGAAGACCGAAGATTTGTAAAACTGGAAGCTAATGTAATAGGATTGCATTTGCATACTGCATTTCACCTAAGATTAGACCCAGATCCGTGCTTGGCAACCACGGATCACATAGCTCTCGCTTATCGATCATCCCAATTATATATGCGATATATATCTGTTGAATCCGCGATTCTGAATTTGATTTAAAATTATTGAGACCAAATTTTAAAATTAAAATCCCTCATTTTAAATTTGATTTAAAATTTATATCAAGATTAAAAGTTTATTCGATAAACTAAGGGAGTTTAAATATTGTTTAAAATTTCCTACCTTCCATCAACAATTGGTGTACGTCGATGCTACCCGTATACATGGCCCGGCTCATATTATTGAGGGGGTTATGTATGCCGGAAAGCTGTACACGCCATTGACACTTGCTGTGAGTTGGTTGGAACTCCCTTTAACGTTGGATTATATTATTGGGGACGTTAAGGGGACCGTTCATCACAACTCAACATTTATGGGTCATTTTGACACGTGATAGTAATCGACGTCATATTATTGGGCCTTACTGGACGTGAGGTGAATACATGGAGGTTTCACCTGTTGCAATTGACCTCTACCTTTTGAGGGTCATGGTTGGCTGATATTATTCGGGACCATGATTTCTTGATTGGACTCTGTGTACCCACTAAGGAAACTTGCTTTCTCGATTTCATTAAAGGGTGGTGAAATCATTAAAATAGTGGTAGGGTAATTCATAAAACTAAATGACCTTGTTTTATGTCTTAGCGTTTTTTTCATCAATAGTCTGTGATGCATGTCTGTTTTCTTTTCAATATAAACTGCTTCTACAATGTCTTCAATCAAAAAAAAACTAATGACCTTGTTTATGTCTTAGCGTTTTTTTCATCAATAGTCTGTGATGCATGTCTGTTTTTCTTTTCAATATAAACTGCTTCTACAATGTCTTCAATCAAAAATCTACTTGCTACTATACTGGATAGCAACAAGTTCACTGGTTTGAACTACCAAGATTGGCTTCGAAACCTCAAATTTGTTTTGGCTTCGGAGAAACTTCTCTACACGCTAGAGAAGACTCCTCCGAAGGAAGCCCCTGCCGATGCCAGTCCTGAGGAACTGGCAAAGCTGGACAAATGGTGGGACGACGAGCTTAAGGCACGATGCTATGTGATAGCATCAATGTCTAGCGAAATGCAGCGGCGTTTTGAGATGACGGAGTATGCTGCTGGCATACACCTTCATCTCAAGGAGCTGTATGGGGAGAAATCTCGGACTGAGAGGTTCACTACTGTCAAGGAGCTCATGACGAGCCGCATGCGCGATGGGACTTCGGTCCGCGAGCATGGGGTTCGTATGATTGGACTCATTGAAAAGCTAGTGGGCCTTGATATCACACTTCCACATGAGCTGTCTGTGGATCTGCTTCTCCTCCCAGTCCCTGCTACATTCGACCCCTTTGTGGTCAACTTTAACATGAACAAGCTGAAAGCCACCCTTGAAGAGGTGGTGAACATGCTTGTAGTGTTCGAGGGGACCATAAAGAAGGACAAGCCCGTCCTCCTTTGGGGCTCTTCTTCCTCTGCGAAGAAGGAGCCCAAACGCAAGGGTAAGAAATGTTCTGCCCCTGTGAAGGAGGAAAAGCCCGCCAAGAAGCCCAAGGCAAGGACTTCAAGGCCAAACAAATCTGAGGAAGTTTGCCAACACTGCCACAAGCCTGGGCACTGGAGGAGGAACAGTAAGGAGTACCTCGAGCAGTTACGAACTGCGAAAGGTATATTCTACATTGAAATAAATATGTCTCTTAATTCGAATTCTTGGGTACTTGATACCGGATGTGGATCTCATATCTGCAATGATTTGCAGGTAATGACAAGAAGCCGACGTCTTAGAGAGGGTGAGACCCACTTGAGGCTTGGAAACAGAGCAAGAGTTACTGCTGTAGCTATAGGAGATGTTTATTTATTTCTGTCTTCAAATTTTAAGTTGTTATTGAGTCTCATATCTGCAATGATTTGCAGGTAATGACAAGAAGCCGACGTCTTAGAGAGGGTGAGACCCACTTGAGGCTTGGAAACAGAGCAAGAGTTACTGCTGTAGCTATAGGAGATGTTTATTTATTTCTGTCTTCAAATTTTAAGTTGTTATTGAGAAAAGTTTTGTTTGTTCCCGAATTAATAAAGAACATAATTTCTATTTCTATGCTTGATAGTGATGGATATTCTTGTCATTTTGCCAATTCGATTTGCAATATATACAAGAATGAATGTTTGATTGGAATTGGGGACGCGAAAACGATCTATACACCTTAAAATTAAAAGAAGTTCCAACTCGCGATGTGGAAACACATACAACAACTGTTAAAAGGAAAAGCGATAGCTTGAACCCGGCAAAACTTTGGCACGCTAGGCTAGGTCATGTTTCCTTGAATAGGATGAACAAGTTGGTTAGGAGTGACATGTTTGATATGTCTGACATTAACTCCCTACCGACTTGTGAGTCTTGTCTCAAGGGAAAAATGACTAAACAACCCTTCACGGACAAGCCTGAACGTGCTCAAGGCCTATTGGATTTGATCCACACTGATGTGTGTGGCCCACTTAGCATTGGTACTAAGTACGGTCACACATACTTCATCACCTTTACCGATGATCACCCTAGGTATGGGTACTTGTACTTAATGGAGCACAAGTCTGAATCCTTTGAAAAGTTCAAAGAATTCAAGGCTGAAGTAGAAAATCAGTTGTGGAAAAGTATTAAAACACTTCGATCCGATCGAGGTGGAGAATACTTGAGTGCTGAATTTCAAGACTATCTTAAAGAGAACGTGATTCTCTCACAGTGGACCCCTCCGGCCACACCACAACTCAATGGTGTAGCGGAGTGTCGTAATCGAACCTTGATGGACATGGTTCGATCTATGATGAGCTTCACTGAGCTTCCTACCTCATTTTGGGGCTATGCGCTCGAAACAGCGGTAATGTTGTTGAACAATGTCCACACCAAGGCGGTGGATAAGACTCCATATGAGATATGGATGGGCAAGCCACCCAAATACTCATACATGAGGATTTGGAGATGTCCTGCTTACGTGAAGCAGACAGTGGGAGATAAGCTGGATAATAGATCCATCTTATGTTACTTCATTGGGTATCCAAAGAATTATATTGGATACTGCTTCTACTATAACAATGAAACAAAAGTGTTTGTTTCTAGAAATGCCACCTTTCTGGAAAGGGAGTTTCTACTTGATAGAAAAGGCAAGATAGTAGAACTCGAAGAGGTTCGAGAACCATCTGAAGTACCAAGTGAATCTCCCGCACCACAGGTTTGGACTCTTGTTAATCCTCCCGAAGGAATAGTTCCTATTGGGTGTAAATTGATATACAAGAGAAAACTTCGCCTGATGGAAAGGTACTGACCTATAAGGTACGACTGGTCGCGAAAGGTTACACTCAAAGTCAAGGTGTTGACTATGATGAAACCTTTTCACCAGTTGCAATGTTCAAGTCAATTAGAATCCTACTAGCCATAGCCGCATGGTATGACAATGAGATATGGCAAATGGATGTGAAAACTGCGTTCCTTAATGAATCATTAAGGAAGAGATCTATATGACGCAGCCTGAGGGTTTCACATCTATAGGAAGTGAGCATAAAGTATGCAAACTTCAGAGATCGATCTACGGTCTTAAACAAGTATCGAGAAGTTGGAACCTGAGATATGATGAAACAATTAAGGAATTTGGTTTCATCAAGAATCCCGAGGAGCCATGTGTATATAAGAAGGTAGTTAAAAATGCTGTGACATTCCTTGTACTTTATGTTGATGACATTCTACTCATTGGGAATGATGTAGGAATGTTGCAGTCAACTAAAGTGTGGTTGTCTAGTATATTCTCGATGAAGGACATGGGTGAAGCATCCTACATTCTTGGAATACAGATCTATAGAGATAGATTGAAAAGGATGCTCGGACTCACCCAAGAAACCTACATCGATACCATACTTAAGAGATTCTCTATGGAAGAGTCCAAGAGAGGACACCTATATATGTGCCACGGGATCACTCTATCTAAGTTTATGTGTCCAAAGACTGATGAGGAGATAGAGAGTATGACACGTGTGCCATATGCCTCGGCAATAGGTAGTATTATGTATGGCATGATCTCAACTAGACTGGATGTCGATATGCTCTGAGTGTCACGAGCCGCTACCAAGCCAACTCCGGTCAAATGCATTGGAAGGCTGTGAAAGATATTCTTAAGTACTTACGAAGGACTAAGAATATGTTCATGGTCTATGGGGGTGGTGAACTGAAATTGGAAGGCTACACTAATTCTAGCTTCCAATGTGATGTGGATGATTCGAAGTCAACCTCTGGATTTGTATTCATGCTCAATGGTGGTGATGTCTCTTGGAAGAGTTCCGAGCAAGACACCATCGCGGATTCAACCACTGAGGCTGAGTACATCGCAGCATCAGCTGCTGCGAAAGAGGCGATTTGGATAAGGAATTTCATCCAAGAGTTGGGCGTAATCCCTGAAAGAGTTGGTCCAGTCCCAGTGTACTGCGACAACACGGGTGCCGTTGCATAAGCAAAGGAGCCTAGGTCTCACCAAAGATCCAAACATATACTGAGGAAATACCACATAATCCGGGATATTGTGGTTAGAGGTGACATAGCAGTCGAGAGAGTCGCCTCTGCAGACAACATTGCTGATCCACTTACGAAGTCCTTGCCAGGACCGTTGTTTGAAAAACATCACGAAACAATGGGACTGCGTCTGATGAGTAGTTGGCTTTAGGGCAAGTGGGAGATTGTTAGAGTAGATTCCCAACTAGCAACTTGTGTCGTGTGGGTTTATAGACTCTTTATATAACGATCTTTATTTATGAAATTCGTATTCTTTTATGGCATTCTTTATCTTCATTATTTTATAATGTTAAAAAATTGGATAAAGACCTAGAATGCACCATAGTGTATGTTAGATGTGATAGTGGATATGATGGCTATCATGAAACATATCTAATAGTCACTGTGTATTCTAAACTCGTTCCTAATCGATTGGGCCATCATAATGAGGATAAGGCCGCCCGAGCTTGAGACTAGCATCTGAGATGTGAAGTACCACGTTTCATTGGTAGGGAACATTGTGATGTTTTGAGCATGTAGATGGATAGTGACCTTGTGATCTATCGAACTACCCTCGTTCGGACTTTCCAAGTGGTTACCATTTGTCGAGTGGATAAGTCTGAGGTCTTGGTTGTACATATTAGCCCTCATTACTCGAAACGTCATTGAGACTCTACGTGATAGGTGCTTCACTTTGACCCGTTTACCGACTTAGTGGGGGTCATCAGGTGGCGGGATTGGGTGAGGTCCCGATGCATGTAGGAGTAGATGCTTTGTTGTCGAGGATTCACCGCTCGCCTTTGTGCGTGGATATCCTATGCTATCTGAGGAGATAATAGTGTGATAAATCTCTGGCCAGAGTACTAGATGTGTTTTAAGTAAATGGTTTTACCTAGTAACACACGCGATGTCACTATTTTATCTCCGAGATGTATGCATGGTTATTGGATCTCTAGCGACTCTCGATTTACCAATGGTCGTTGATCTGATCGAGATATTTGTGTTGAAAGAACCGTACTGTACACTAACCATGACCAACTGGTTCTTGCAGGCACTATTAGTGATACCTATGGGATCATGGGGCGATGTTGCTAGGCGCTTTACCATGATCCGATGGGCTAGTCCGAAAATGTGGTTTCGGAGTCACACATGTTGTGGGCCCACGGCTAGATGTATCCCTGAACCATTGAGGGTCACACAAGTACTGGTTTCTCGATTCCCGCATGGAAATTAAGCTCAATTTGTTGAGCATAGGAGGAGGAAGGATGGAAGTGCAACTTCCTAAAATTCAACAGGGGTCAAAATGCAATTTCCCTAAAGTTTGGGCTAGTTTGACTATCCTTGAAACTTGGAGGGGCTAAACTACAATTTTGACCTAGGTGGTCTGAAAAAATGTTTTCACATCATAATACTCAGTTTTGTAAACTGTGTAGATCGGTCCGATCTGATCGTCGATCGGGATTATGATGGAGCCACGGTGATGCAGTTGAACCGAATGTTCATACGGGACTGGGCCTGACCCATGCCCATTGGGTCGGTTCAAGCCCATCACAAGTCTATATATATGTGTGCCCTAGGGTTTTCATAACATACCATCACAACCCTAGATTGCTAGCCGCCTCCCTCCTCTCCCACACTCCTCGGCCACCGCCCTTCTCGCCCGTCGCCGCCCGCCGCGACGCGCCACCGCCGTGCGTCGTCCGTTGTCGTTTTTCGTCGGACTTGTTCCGACCGTCTTGACGAGGTGTTTCCGTCCGTGAAATATTCGTCACGTTTTCTAGTGCAGACTGACGAAGGGATCGTGATTTTAGTCGTGGACCGGATTCGGAGAACGACAACCGCCAACCGTTGAAATGCCAATTTCCTCGTGAAATTGGTCGGAGCCAGGCGCCTAGAAGCCAGCAAGGTACCAAATCAAACATCCTATGTATGTTTATTTGTTATTATTGTTATGTATTGACCGTTCCCGGTGCAAAATTTTGAAATCTTCAGCTGCGCCCCGAGAGCGGGATCCGGATCCGCCGTTGCGCCAACACTTCTTTCACTGTCAATGCTCTGCAGGTCAATTTCGAGTCCGTGCTCAGCATGGAGAATGAGGGCATGGTCAAGATGTTTTGAAGCCTGGAGACATCGGGTCTTAGAGGATTTCTGGGTGTTTCGTGTTCAGTATTTGAGGGAGCTTTGATTGAGTTTTCGCCAATTCAAAGGTCATCGCTGGCACGATTGTGAGCTTTGTTGCTAATAGAAATATGGTGTTAACGAAGAGTGTATTTGCAGAGGCGTTTCAACTTCCAACAGATGGAATGTTGGGTTCACTGATCTTTCGGCCAAAGCAGTGACGGAGATGAAGATGGTGTTCTCAGGTACTGATGTTCCTTTCAGGCCACCGAATAAGAAGAAAAATATGAAAGTTGAGTTTCGGCTGTTGCATGATATTATGGCCAAGGCACTTTGCGCCAAAGCCGGATCCTTCGATGTGGTGACGTCGGAGAAGTTGGGGATGATGGTGGCGATCAACACCGAGTTAAAGGTGAAATCGGGACATATCTTGTTCCAACCCTAGTTGCCATGGTGCATACGCCTGGCAGACAATCTCAAGTATTTGACGTGCCTATTAGTATTCTATTGAAGAGGGTGGTGAAGGCAGACCTCGGGGCGTCTGTAGCATTGCACACACTAAAGGTGTTGAACAACAAAAATGTTCTCACCTACATGAAGAAGAATCAGGCTATTACCCAAGCTGGTGTGATGATCAAGGCCTCGGGGGATACAACCAGTGAAAACAAATTCACTGCTGATAAAGAGATTATTTGTTGGAATTAATCAGTTTTTAGAGATTTTTGGTTGTTCAGATTTCTGTTTGTGAGTTTGGGTTGCATTTTTGGGTCAGATTTCACACTTAAGAGCAATTCTGGAAATTTTGGAATTTTCGAGTTTGAATCTGTTGGCAGATTTGCTGACGTCATGTTTTCTGTTGCGCTACGCAATTGCTGATGTAAGTGTTGCTGTTGAAGTATCGGTTGAGTTAGCAATCATATGTGATGACGTAAGGTTATCTGTTAGCGCTTATGTTATTCTGGATGTTGTCAGCAAGTTCCTGTAGCGCAAAGGAACGGTGCCGTTTTGGTGAACGCTTGCGGGAGATCTGTTGCCAACAATCAATGTTTAAGCGTTTAGTGTGCTGTCTTCAGATTTGCTGACTTGTGCGAAGCTACGTCGTTTTATTTAATTGAAACGCTGCGTTTTGGTTGTTGCGCCTGGTAACCAGTCAATGGTTTTTGGTGACCAGTTGTGGGCAGATACGATGACGTAAGCAGCACGACGTCGTTTTGGATAGCGCTTGTTACCTTGCGTTCGGTTGCTGGTGTGAGCTTTGTACTGTTGAAGAAGTTGTTGGGTATTTCTTCGTCAGCCTTGCACTGTTCCCGTTACTTTCAGCAGTTTGCGATATCTGTTAGTGTCGGTGGATTTTATATCAGTTTTCTCACGTGTATTTAAGGAAGAATTGGTCTTCGATTTCAAGCACCAGATCCCATACTTAGCGGCCGTTGTTTTTGCGTTGAATATCTGGCGTCACTACCTGTATGGCGAGCAGTTTGTGGTGTACTCGGACCACTAGAGTTTGCAGTATTTGTTTTCGCAGCCCGATTTGAATATGAGACAGCGCCGTTGGATGGAGCTGCTAAAGGACTTTGATTGTGAGATCAAGTACCAGCCTGGGAAGTCGAACGTAGTGGCCGATGCTTTGAGCAGGAAGGCTAGTGAGATGCTTGCGTCGTTGTACATCTCTAAGGATCAGGAGCATCTTAACACTACGGGTTGGAGATTCTACCCGGCTGAGGATTGTGTAGTGGTTTCTTCTTTCCAAGTAGAGCCACAGATTGTTTCTACTATTCGAGCAGCTTAGAGGACTGATCCGTCCATCCACGAGTTGAAGTTAAAGGTCAAGGCTGGCGAACTTGAGGACTATTCTGTCTCTTCCGATGGTTGTTTGTGTTTTCGGGGCAGGTTGGTTGTGCCCAATTTGATTGATTTGAAGGAGGAGATCCTTCGGGAAGCGCACTGTAGCAGACATAGTGTTCATCCTGGTGCACGGAAGATGTACCATGCTTTGAATCCACACGTTTGGTGGGCTGGCCTGAAGAGTGACGTTGCTGGTTTCGTTGCTCGTTGTTTGAATTTACAGATGGTTAAGGCTGTTTCATTCCCTATGGGATGACCTTCTCGTTGAAGAAGATGGCGAAGCTGTACGTTGATTTTGTGGTTAGACTTCACGGTGTGCCTCTTTCGATTGTTTCCGACCGAGATCTGAGGTTTACTTCCAGGTTTTGGAAGAGTTGGCAAACAGCTTTGGGTACCAGATTGGCGATGAGTACCGCATATCACCCCCAGACAGATGGCCAATCTGAGAGAACTATCCAGACGTTGGAGGATATGTTACGAGCTGTTGTGTTGGATTTCGGAGGTAGCTGGCAAGACGCGTTGTCTTTAGTAGAGTTTTCCTATAATAACAGCTATCAGGTGACGATTGGCATGGCGCCGTTTGAGGCTTTGTATGGTAGAAAGTGCAGATCTCCGGTATGTTGGGAAGAAGTGGGGGAGAAGCAGCTATCTGTCCCTGACTTTGTGCAGCAAATGAAAGATCATGTAGATCTTATTAGACAGCGGATGAAAGCTGCCCAGGATCGCCAAGCCAGTTATGCGAATAAGAGGCGTCGACCTCTAGAGTTTCAGGTTGGTGATCAGGTATTTCTTTAAGTTTCTCCGTTTCGTAGTGTCATGCGCTTTGGACGCAAGGGAAAGTTAGCCCCTCGTTATGTTGGTCCGTATGAGATTGTTGAGAGGATTGGCCCTTTAGCATATCGGCTGTTGTTGCCGCCAGATTTGTCTTCTCTTCATGACGTCTTCCATGTTTCCATCTTGAGGAAGTATGAGCCAGATCCGTCTCATGTGCTTAGAACTGACGAGGTTGAGCTAGATCACTCGTTGAGCTATCAGGAATATCCCTTGCAGATCCTTGGCAGAAAAGAGAAGAAGTTGAGGAATAAGACCATTCCGTTGGTGATGGTGCAGTGGAGCAAACATGGCAGGGAAGAAGCTACTTGGGAGCTGGAAGAAAAGATGCAGAGCGAGTGGCCGCATCTGTTTGAGTAGCTGTTGAGCTAAATTTCCAGTAGTTGTAGCTTCTGGTTGTATTTCTTCCCTAGTTGTTATTAATTGTTTGCTCAGTTATCTTGAACTCTTGGCTTATATTAGGAAGAGTTCTCTTGTGTATCTTGCTGTTTAGTTGTATTTCCAGATTGTTGTTTGATTTCGGGGACGAAATCCTTTTAAGTGGGGGAGAAATGTGAGACCTAGAAATGTGATTAAGAGATTAATTGTTAATTAATCGGTTTTTAGAGATTTTTGGTGGTTCAGATTTCTGTTTGTGAGTTTGGGTTGCATTTTCGGGTCAGATTTCACACTTAAGAGCAATTCTGGAAATTTTGGAATTTTCGAGTTTGAATGTGTTGGCAGATTTGCTGACGTCATGTTTTCTGTTGCGCTACACAATTGCTGACGTAAGCGTTGCTGTTGAAGTATCGGTTGAGTTAGCAATCAGATGTGATGGCGTAAGGTTATCTGTTAGCGCTTATGTTATTCTGGATGTTGTCAGCAAGTTCCTGTAGCGCAAAGGAACGGTGCCGTTTTGGTGAACGCTTGCGGGAGATCTGTTGCCAGCAATCAATGTTTAAGCGTTTAGCGTGCTTTCTTCAGATTTGCTGACGTGTGCAAAGCTACGTCGTTTTATTTAATTGAAACGCTGCGTTTTGGTTGTTGCGCCTGGTAACCAGTCGATGGTTTTAGGTGACCAGTTGTGGGCAGATACGATGACATAAGCAGCGCGACGTCGTTTTGGATAGCCCTTGTTACCTTGCGTTCGGTTGCTGGTGTGAGCTTTGTACTGTTGAAGAAGATGTTGGGTATTTCTTCGTCAGCCTTGCACTGTTCCCGTTACTGTCAGCAGTTTGCGATATCTGTTAGTGTCAGTGGATTTTATATCAGTTTTCTCGCGTGTATTTAAGGAAGACTTGGTCTTCGATTTCAAGCACCAAATCCCATACTTAGCGAATTATTATTGGTTGTCGACCTCTGTTCTTCGAACCCTAGTACTGTTCACCGCGAGCTTTTCTGGTGAATTTCCGTCGTTGCCGGCCATTGTTTGATACGTTCGAGGTAGCGTTGGACTCCTCTTGCGAAGCTCTATCATTCCATACCACTTTGGGAGGCTGTGATCGGCTAGTTGAGGAATGTGAAGTTGCTGCTCGGTTGTGCGTGGTATCGTACAGGTAGAACTTCGTTCCTTTCGCGATGAGATCTTGTTCCTAGCCTTGAATTAAGCTCCCTGTTAAGTTGTGTTGTTGAGATTAGTCGCTGGTTTTGTTGAGCGTAGCTCCCAGCCGTGAGCTTCTGTGGTTGGCCGTGATTTTCCTGTTAGCTTGCCTGAGATCTGTTGTGCGTATGTTTAGCAGGTGTTGGATCAGATCTCTCGGACCCTGTTTGTGGTCATTTTTGCACAGAAGTACAAGGTACGAATCTGAGCTTGATGTAGCTGGGAATTGGCATGAGATTGAATGCTAGATGGCTGTTGTGCATTGCCGTGGATTTTTCTGTGTGCATATGTGATTGCTGTTGATTTTAGCTGCTATGTTTATGCATACACGCATTACCCATATTACATTCATATTCTGTTGCAGCCATTGCATCGTATTCTTGTATATTGCTGTTGTTTCTTACCAGGATGCGAGGGCGAGCGGCAATACCGCACTCTCATATCCTTGCTGCGATTTGTTAGCCACCATGCGCCGATTGGTTAACTACCACAGTTCATGGGCGAGGCAATGACAGGTTGAGTTGTTTGATGCATCTGGTATTTGGGTGGAGTGTCAAGGCGAGTGGCTCATTACCACACTTTAAACTCACCCCGTGGCCACTGATTCGCTTCTGATCTCGTGGAGATATGTTTGAGTTCCTTGGCTTCCTTGTTGGTTGTGGCCTTCAGTTGTTATCCGGTGTCTCATGCATAGCATCTGCATTTTATCTTATGCATTCCTTTTAGCTATTTCAGTTGCTCTCTGTACTGGGGTTTGACCCCATGTCCCTCTGGGGCTTGGTTGTTTTCTCTGTTTGTGTTGTTTTCCGGGAATCAAGGTTTTACAGCTGGTCGTGGTTTTAACCCAGCTGGTGGCGCCCCAGGAGGTGGTTAGAGTATCCCAGTAGCGTATAGCATATTTATATGTATCAGTACAGTTAGCTAGGGGATGCCCTGTGCTTTGGTGTTGTATTATGTTGTTGGAGTCTGATACATGTTGTTGTTGCTGTTGTTATGCTATACTGTTGGTTGTTTTTATAAACTGGGATATATTTTGAGTATTGCGGTATTTTAAATTATGTTGTTTAAACCGTCAGGCCAAAAGCGAAAATTTTACCCGTTTTTTTTGTTAGCTTCCGCATGTGTTTGTGCGTTTTTACTCTGTTTAGAGCACGAGGCCTGACAAAAAGAAGGAAGAAGTTGTAATTGTGAAGAAGCAGACTGTGGCTGAGAGCCAAGCTGTTCAGCTAAGTCCAAGTCTGGGACCAGCTCAGACGAGAATGCACTCCCTCTGGCCAAGATGGGCATAGCGAAGAAAGGTGGAGCTGCTCCAAAACGCAAACTGGTTTTAGCTTCATCTGATTCAGAGTCTACGGTGTCTCTCCCTCTGGTGGCTATTACAAAGAAGCAGAGGACGAAGAGACCTAGAGCGGTGAAGTCAACTGCTGATGACCAGGAAAAATCAAATCCTGGTCCAATTCCTGAAATTCCAGCTGAGGCTGACGAGGTATCTACTTCTGGTGCACAAGAGCAGGTTGTGGCACGACGAGTGCCAGCAACTGTTTTTGTTCCCATGGAGATTCGAGAAATCAACTGGGCAACTCATTTCCTGCCCAATATAGACACATCTGCGAAGGTCAAAGAAATTCTTGAAGCTTTTGCCAGGCCAAACCCAGTGGAGGAGCACTGTCTGTTGGTGCTTAGCTCATCTTGGGAATATGTATCCAGCAAGATGTCTGAATATGATAAGTGGGCATACTTCCGCACTGAGGAAGGCTGAATACTATAACTTCGATGACGCCCATTGCTAGTTTGGCTAAAATAGAAGATGAGTTTATGCCATGGGCTGAGACAGAGCTGGTGTCTGAACTGTAGGAGCGGCAGATGTTGGTGCTGTATAAGATGTATGAGATGGAGTTAAAGAAGAAGGTAGATGAGCATCGAACTAACTTTGATCTAGCTGAGCCGTCTGCAAATTACTATCACTGTTGAATCATTTATTGCTTTACGCATTTAACCTTTTATTTACTGCTTTACGCATTTAACTGTTCACTGTTGAATCATGTTCTTTCCGCATGAACAATTTTATTACACGAGACAACAGATTTTCATTGAGATCCTCCAAGCTGGTAACTAGGCTTAGAGGTTAGATGCGAGTTGTAAAACTTTTAAAATAGATTTTCGACAAATTTAGCAAAGTAGTTCATTCACCGCCCCTCTGAACTGCTGAGCTGTATTTTCGATCCTAACAGTCTCTACAGGTAAATAAATATTATATGTTTCTATAGAATAATCTTTAATTTTTATCTCATACCAATATATGATTCTATGTTTTCTTTTCTCAAGATATTGGCAATGAATGTTTGCTGATATTGATGAGATTTTTGCAAATTGTAGAGAGGTTACAAATGTCTCATTACCGTAGATGTGTCGTGGTGAGACAAATAAATTTAGTAAGAATCATTCTTCTTCACTCAAACGATGTCACTAAAACTTTCATTCGTTTCCGTGAAAAGATAACTATGAAGAATTCAATTTATTTACTTTTGTATTTACATATCCTTTGTGTTAACTGATAGAAATAAATAATGTAGGCTTTTGTTGAGATGCTTACGCCATCACTCCAGTGTTGTTTATTATGTAATATTTTTCTGATTTTGTAGTTTTGAATGATAACGCATTGATACAATGCATGTCAGAGTTGATGAGTTGGGAAGTAAAAGTTGTTTGCAGCCACATTCATTGGCTGATGAACCGATGATGATGTGTGATGATCCATCATCTCATAGTCCACCTCCTTCGCACAGCGATCATCCATCTCCCCCGCTCATTCCACATCATCTGTCTCCTCCATTTCACTCGCATCGGGATCATCCATATTATCCATCTCCCTCACATAGGGATCATCCATATCCCATGCTCATTCCCCTCCATCTCATCTACATATGCTTGAAGTCCGTCTGATAGGATTGGAGAACAAATTCCTAGTGATGCAAAAATTTCAGGCTGATGCATATTATAGTTGTTAATGTAGGTGCCCAGCTAGCCAACTGTTGGTAGTGGCCTTTGTTGACTCTATTATAAAAACTATCTATATTCGTTTATATAATTTATATTTACATGACACTCTTTATCTTTTCTTTTATTACGTAAAGTTGTTGGATAAAGACCTTTAATGTAATATAGTGAATGTTAGACGTGATAGTGGATTTGACAGCTATCATGAAACGCATATAATAGTCAATGTACATTCTAAATCAGTTCTTAGTCGATTAGATTCAAAAATAAGGATAAGGGCCCGCCCGAGTTCGAGATTAGAACCTTCTGGCATCAATCTTGAGGAGCTGAAGAAGCTTGAGACATGGTGGGATCATGATCTCAAAGCCAAGTGCTATATGTTGGCATTTGTGTCTAACGAACTGCATAGGAGGTTTGAGGAAGCTTTGCATGCTGCTGACATTCACCAGCACCTCAAAGAACATTTTGGGAGAACCTGCGAGCTAAGAGGTACATTACTACCAAGCTCATGATGAGCAGCAATGCGAGACGGGACTTCGGTCCACGAGCATGGGGTACGCATGATTGGTCTCATTGAGAAGTTGGTGAGCCTTTCTCGAACTTGAACAAACTGGAGGCCAGTATTGAAGAATTGGTCAACATGTTGGTCGTGTTTGAGGGAACCATCAAAAGAACAAACCTGTTCTCTTGATGGGCTCGTCTTCCACTGTGAAGAATGGGCCCATAGTCAAATGGAAGAAGTGTTCTTCCCCAGACAAAGGGGGCACTGCCAGCGTAAGCCAAAGGCAAAGTCTTCCAAGTCGGACAAGTCTGAGGGCATTTGCCACCACCGCCACAAGCTTGGGTAATGTTCAAAGGAAGCACAATAATCAAAACCACACACAACAATGGCATGCTAGGCTAGGTCATATATCCCTAAGAAGGATGAACAAGTTAGTGAGAGAAGAGATGTTTGAAATGTCAGAAATCAACTCCATGTTTACATGTGAGTCCTATATAAAAGGGAAACTGACTAAAACACCTTTTAGAGGCAAGCCTGAGCATGCACA
The DNA here is from genome assembly GCA_001598015.1 of Dorcoceras hygrometricum. Classification (NCBI taxonomy): domain Eukaryota; kingdom Viridiplantae; phylum Streptophyta; class Magnoliopsida; order Lamiales; family Gesneriaceae; genus Dorcoceras; species Dorcoceras hygrometricum. The sequence goes on along the minus strand of KV003361.1, from coordinate 76,743 downwards.
TGGACTGTTGGATTTGATCCAGACGTGTGCGGCCCACTTAGTATCGGTACTAAGTATGAACATACCTACATCATTACCTTTACCGATGACTACTCGAGGTATGGATATTTATATTTATTGAAACATAAATCTGAATCTTTTGAAAGGTTCAAGGAATTCAAGAGTGAAGTAGAAACCAACTGGGCAGAAGTATTAAAACACTTCGATCTGATCGAGGTGGAGAATACTTAAGCGCAAAGTTTTTGAATTATCTTAAGGAGAATGTGATTCTCTCTCAGTTAACTCCTATAGATAAATGGTGTAGCGGATCATCATAATCGAACTCTGATGGACATGGTTCGATATGTGATGAGCTTTACTGAGCTTCCACCCTCGTTTTGGTCTATGCTCGAAGGGTGGTATTGTCAGGCCTCGTACTCTACTCAAAGTTAAACAACGCAAACATAGCGGAAGCATACAAAAAGTGGCTTAAAATTTTCGCTTTAGGCCTGACAGTTTAAAACATATAATTTAAAATACAATCATACTTAAAATATCCCAGTTTACAAATACACAATACAACAGTACAACATTTAAACAAATACAAATACCAGTACTACAACGGATATCACAATCCCACATGCACAGGGCATTCCCCGGCTAACAGTACTAGTATATATATGCTATACGCTAACTGGGACACTCTAACCACCTCCTGGGGCACCTCCCGCTGTGTCAAAGCCACGACCAGCAGAGAAACCTGGGAAACCTGAAAACAACACACAGGCAACAACCACCAGCCCCAGAGGGACCTCGGGGTCAAACCCCAGTACGGAGAGCAGCAATAAACAGCATAAGGAAAGAAACAGATAAATATGCACATGCTATGCAAGGGATCAAGGCTAAAACCGAAAGCAGGGAGCCAAAGGATCTCAACAACAGCTCAACAGCAAGATCTGATCAAAGGAGAACAATCAGTAGTGGCCACGAGATGGTGTACTGAGCATATGGGAGCTACCCACGCGTCTCCAATACACCGTACCAGATGCCAACAAACAACTCCACCTGCTGTTGCTCACTCATGAGATATGGGAGCTACCCACTCCGCTCATAGAAGCTAACAAACCCAGCAGGGAGAATGAGGTACGGGAGTTACCCGCTCAGCCTCCAAAGTATACGGGAACTACCCGCTCGTCCTTGAACATAGCATCCTGATACTCTCAATTCAATAGAACAGGCATAGCTAGCAAAACAGAGCTCAACGGGATAATGCGTGTATGCAAATGCAACAGCTGATATCAATACAATGCACAAACGATAACAACACAGAGCACACACACAGCCAAGCATATAATCCATGATCAATCCTAAGCTGTAAACAAGCTCACATCCGTACCTCAATTCTCTTTGCAACAATTACTACAATCAGATTGCCACAATGACGCAGATCCACCACCTGCTCAACGGCAACACAAGCAACTACTCAAAGACCAAAGCATAGAAAACAGCAGCTGGGAGTTACAAACTCCACCAGCGCTAATCCTACCTCTCTAACTCAACAGAAAGCTCTAACAAGCTTAAAGGCAGGAACTTTACTTACCCCAACAAGCTAGGAGCGAAATCCGACGCTTATGCTAACAGACTACACAAGGGAGATGTCTTCGCACACCTCACCAGCTTCAAGCAAACGTTCGAAAACAATACGAAACGAAGCGTCTCAGCAAGAGGAGTCCAACGCTACCACTCTTACTCTCGTCGGAGCTGCCTATCGCCGGAAATCGAAGAAGATAAGGTTCGGTGAACAGTAGCTAGGGTATCGTGACAGGATTTGGCAATCGGGAAAATATTCTAAGTATGGAAACTGGATATTCAATTCGAAGACCAAGTCCTCTAATATAAGCCAAAGCTGCTCACAGCTGAAGAACAGTATCCACCACACTTAATATATCGCAACTGATATTTCCGCTCGCATACAGATTTCTTTCTAATCCAGAACAGATCTCTACTAACTCAAACAACGTCGCAGAGAACTACTGTCGCAACTGGACACGTCACCCGCTACTCACTGCTGAACACTAACCAACATCTGTTAGCAACACAACAGCAGATCTCTCACACGGCTAACGCTAACGCAACTCACAGCTGAGTCTCTTCGCTAATCCAAAACGCTGTCGTTCCAACTAATCCAAACGACGACGTATAACTACTCACTACTGAAACACGCTAGCACGCTCTCTACTGCTCAGCGACAACAAATCTTGCTACGCTGCTGAATACAACCACTACTGCTGACATCACCACTGCTGAGTGCCAACATCCAGCGATGACCCACGCTAACTGCTGAACAGATTCCGCGCTAACTCTAACTCTCCAGAATTGTTCTAAATACAAACAGAACCTGATAGCTTCTCCAAGCTCATCAACGCAAAGCTGATCTCAATAAAACCCGATTAATTAACTCAATTAATCTTATCAGCTTTCGGGTCTCACATCTCTCCCCCACAAAAACAGGTTTTCGTCCTCAAAATCGATCAACTCCAAAACAAGAGTTCAAGATAACTGGGGAAAGAAACACAAGAAACCAAATACTGGAACAAGAGCAACATCTACTCAAACAGGTGCGGCCACTCACGCTGCATCTTCTCTTCCAGTTCCCAAGTAGCTTCTTCTCTACCGCGCTTGCTCCACTGAACCATCACCAAAGGAATGGTTTTATTCCTCAGCTGTTCTCTTTTCTATCCAAGATCTGCAAGGAATACTCAACATAGCTCAAAGTACTATCTAACTCAACCTCGTCAGTTCTCAACATATGCGAGGGATTTGGCTCATACTTCCTTAGCATCGAAACATGAAACACATCATGTAAGGAAGACAAATCTGGTGGCAACAACAGTCGATAAGCCAAAGGACCAATCCTATCTAAGATCTCATAAGGACCAGCATAACGAGGAGCTAACTTTCCCTTGAGACCAAATCTCATAACACTGCAAAAAGGAGAAACCTTAAGAAAAACTAGATCACCAACCTCAAACTCTAAAGGCCTACGCCTCTTATTCGCATAACTGGCTTGGCGATCTTGAGCAGCTTTCATTCTTTGGCGAATCAAGTCCACTTGATCTCTCATCTGCTGCACAAACTCTGGGGAAGACAGCTGCTTCTCCCCCACTTCTTCCCAACTCACTGGCGATCAACTTTCCTGCCATACAAAGCTTCAAATGGTGCCATGCCAATCGTGACCTGATAGCTGTTATTGTAGGAAAACTCAACCAAAGACAATGACTCTTGCCAGCTACCATTAAAATCTATCACAACAGCTCTCAACATATCCTCTAAAATCTGGATAGTCCTCTCAGATTGGCCATCGGTTTGGGGGTGATACGTTGTACTCATAGCCATCTAGTTCCCAAAGCTGTTTGCAAACTCTTCCAAAACCTGGAAGTAAATCATGGATCAAGATCTGAAACAATCGAAACTGGCACACCATGAAAACGCACCACAAAATCTATGTACATCTTCGCCATCTTCTTCAAAGAATAGCTCATGTTGTAGGGAATGAAGTGCGCAGAATTCGACAATCTGTCTACCACAACCCACACAGCATCACAACCTCTGCTGGAACGGGGCAAATGCGTGACAAGATCCATAGCTATGTGATCCCAATTCCATTGGGGCACCTCTAAGCTATGCAACAAACCACCAAGTCTCATCCTCTCTGCCTTGACTTGCTGACAATTCAGACATCGCGCTACAAAATCAGCAACATCACTCTTCAAACCTGCCCACCAGTAATGCTGCTTCAAGGCATGATACATCTTCCTTGCACCAGGATGGACACTGTATCTACTACAGTGCGCTTCTCGAAAGATCTCTTCCTTCAAATCAACCAGATTTGGCACACAAGCCTGCCACGAAACCTCAAACAACCATCAGAAGAGACAGAATACTCGTCAAGCTGTCCAGCTCTCACCTTAAGCTTTAACTCATGGATGGAAGGATCTGTCCTCTGAGCTGCTCTAATGCTAGCAACAAGCTGTGGCTCAACTTGAAAAGAAGACACCACAACATAATCCTCAGCAGGGTAAAACCTCCAACCAGTAGTGCTAAGATGTTAATGGACCTTCGAAATCTGCATAGAAGCCAGCATCGCCACTTGAGCCTTTCTGCTCAATGCATCAGCAACTACATTCATCTTCCCAGGCTGGTATTTGATCTCACAATCAAAATCCTTTAGCAACTCCATTCATATACGCTGTCTCATATTCAAATCTGACTGAAAAAACAGATACTGAAGACTCTTTTGGTCGGAGTACACCACAAATTGCTCACCATACAGGTAGTGGTGCCAAATCTTCAAAGCAAAAACCACTGCTGCTAACTCCAAATCATGAATTGGGTAACGAGTCTCATGCGGCCAAATCATGAACTGGGTAACGAGTCTCATGCGGCTTCAAATGTCGAGAGGCATAAGCAATGACTCGACCATTCTGCATCAACACACAACCCAATCCATTCAAGGAAGCATCTGCACAAACAACAAAACCACCTGAACCACACAACAAGGCTAACACAGGCTCATAGTTAGCTTCTCTTTGAGCAATAGAAAACTATTCTCACATTGCTCAGTCCTCACAAACCTCTTGTCCTTCTGAGTCAACTGCGTAATTGGCTTAGATATACTATAGAATCCTTCTATAACCATCGATAATAGCCAGCCAAACCCAAGAAACTACGAATCTCAGCAACATTCTTGGGCCGCTCCCAGTTAAGAACAGCCTCAACCTTACTGGGACCACAGAAATACCATCAACAGAAATCACATGACCCAGAAACACAACTCGGTCCAACCAAAACTCGCACTTGGAAAACTTGGCATACAACTGCGAGTCTCGAAGCTTCTGAAGAACTAGCATCAAATGCTCTTTATGCTTCAACGGAGTCATAGAGTACACCAAAATGTCATCGATAAAAACAATCACAAACTGATCGATGAACTCTCTAAAGACTCTATTCATCAAGTCCATGAAAACTGCGGGAGCATTCGTCAAACCAAAAGGCATAACTAGAAACTCATAATGCCCATACCTCGTACGAAACGCAGTCTTCTCAACATCCTGCTCACGGATGCGCAACTGATGATACACAGAACGTAGATCGATCTTCGAAAACACGGCAGACCCTTGCAACTGGTCAAAAAGATCATCGATCATAGGCAACGGGTACTTGTTCTTCACTGTCGCCTTGTTCAACTTCCTAAAGTCGATACACATCCTCATCGACCCATCCTTCTTCTTGACAAACAAGATAGGCGCTCCCCACGGGGACATGCTAGGCCTAATGAATCGCTTCTCCAGCAAATCACTAAGCTGATCCTTAAGCTCCCTCAACTCAGCAGGCGCTAAACGATACGGAGCACATGAAATCGGAGTTGTACCAGGAACCAACTCAATGCTGAAGTCTATCTCCCGCCTCGGAGGAAAACCAGGAATCTCCTCAGGAAAAACATCCGGGAAATGTCGAACCACAGGGACTCTACTAAGCTCTACGCTCGAAGAAGAAGACGCATTTAAGGCATAGATCAGCATTCTCAAGTGACAACAGGCTAAACATCTCCATCGCAGAGACTAAAGGAATCTTCAACTGGGAATCTTGGCCGTAGAAAGTCCATTTCTCGCCAGACTGGGGCCTAAATCGCACAACGCCATGGAAACAATTCATAGTGGCCCTATAGCTAGACAACACGTTCATTCCCACTATACAGTCAAAGTACCACATCACTAGCCTGATCAGGTTGGCTAACAACACACTCTCGCCAAACCTAAGAACACCGTTCAACCAAATCTCCTGGGAGAACAGGCTCGAACCGGCAGGAGTCTCAACAGATACAACATCACACAAAGGAGTGGTATGCAAACCATTATCAACCACAAATGCATCAGAAACAAAAGAATGCGAGTCTCAACAGATACAACATCACACAAAGGAGTGGTATGCAAACCATTATCAACCACAAATGCATCAGAAACAAAAGAATGCGACGCTCCTGTATCAAACAACACATGTGCAGGAAAATAAAAAACAAAGCAAGTACCTTGGATAATCCCGCCGCCCGGTGTGCCTTCCGCTTGCTCCCTAGTCATGGCGTTCACTTGGACAAACTGAGGTCCACAAATTGAGGGTGGGAAGACTGTCCAAACCGCGAAGTACCAGGCTGCTGAAACAGCCTATACTGAGGCTCCCCCAACCTCTCCTGCTGAACAGGAAAAGCAGAACGACCTATAGACGATCCACCTCGACCATGCGGTGGAACTACGGTATGCTGTGATCCAGACAAAGGACACACTCTAGCAAAGTGCCCGTACTGACCACATACATTACAAGAACCCTGCACACCTACACACTGCGCTGTAGGGTGCTTTCCACCACACTGTCCACAATACTCAACCTTGGTACCACCACTGTTGGAGCTACCAGAACCAGAAGAACTAGAACCGACTTCTTCTTGAACTGCTTACCACGAGGCCTAAACCTCTGATGACCAAATTGTTGGCCTACCTGTTGCTTGGGGCGGCTGAGACGACTGCACAGACTGGGAATGTGACACCCTAACCCAACGGGGCCACGAGAATTGGGGTAAACGAAAATTTTCAAATAAAAGAAGGGCTAAAAGAAGATTTGTTATAAGCTGTATCTCTTATAACTCAAAGGAAACAAAACTCAAGACCAATTCGAAATTCAGCAGATACACAAATACGCGCGCTACTGCTAAAAGCTTTTGCGGAAACAGGGTATTTCATATAACTTTGCAATTGCGGTTTACAACAGCTGCTATTCGATATAAATATACAACCATTGCTACTGATTAATACAGCACAACCTAATCAAAACAATACAACTATGACACGGAAAAACGTAGGCCTTGGATAAACACAACGCCACCCATCTGCTGATTCAAGTTCCACCTGCTGTTCCTCCATCAGCTGTCGTACCTGCACCATTTTAAAAGCTAGTGAGCCTAAAGGCTCAGCAAAGTAAAATCTGAGTAGTAACAATTTCATAAAACGCAGGCAGACATCTGTACAATGCATATGTTAAGGAACTTCCATAAACACTGTTTTTTTCATAAACAGTTCATTTAAACATTTCAATGGCAGAAACAGGGGAAGATAGCCCAGTTCCTCATTTCTTTCAATTTTTTTTCTGATTCAACTAACAACTACTGGTTACAAAATCATCAAATTTCGACATTACAACTACAGGAAGAACATTCACAAACGATAAAACATACAGCTGCTGAATCTTAACAAGTAGATACAGCTGCTGAATACTTATCTTTTCATCTGTAATATCAAAACAACAACGATGCCATCAGCTGTTGCCTATCAAACCATACCAATGATTCGACCAGCAACTACCAATTACACAGTTATCCAATTCCAATATTACAGCTACTGCAAGAAGAACTTTCATAACTTTTCTGGGAATGAATTCGAATCCTCAGTTCATATAAAACTTCATAAACTTTCTGAAAAACATACTGGAAGCTTTATAAACAACAAACAACATGTTTTTGAACCCATCTATCTTTCCTTATCATGTCTAAATCATTTCAAACATGAACTTTAAATATATCCATAACATACAGGCACGCGGATCCAATAAAAAACAATATATACTTCAAATGGTGTAGAAAAGATCAGCTTTTACGTGCCTTGATTTGAAGCTTTGCAACCACAGCTAATTCCTGCAGAATCCTCCCTATTGAGCAACACACAAATTATTCTGGAAATTTATTTGAAGAACACTTTAAAACTTTTCTTTGCAAATGATACAAATCTTACTTTAGAAACAAGTATTTATATGAAAGGGATTAGTGGCAAGCTACTTGTGAAATCAAGCATGACACACTCCTAAAAGTTAGTAAAATTCCCTCCATATTATTTTAATTTGTAAAACACCAAACCCTTTTCAAAAGAAATCATTTTACCTCCTTAAAACATTTTACAATCAATTTCAAACCAACTTGTGCATTGCTCTTTGGAGTTACCTGCTGGAACCCGCCGCAGCGCACCATTACCTGTTGATATCAACAATTCAGCAGATACATAATATTTAAAATTGCCAATTGGCCCATATTATTAATAAAATGCATAAATGTGATCCTATGGATTTTGGGGCGTTACACTAGTAGTTGCTCCGTCAAGCTCTCCTGAGCTATATTCATCCGGAGTACAAACATTTCCGAAATAAAGGAATGTGTCGCTCCTGAGTCAACTAGCGCACGGGTGGCTACACCTAAAACCATTACTCTATCTGCGACGGATCGCACGTGCAAAGGCTCCAATAGTTATATTCGCAAGTTAATGTCAGGTCCTAATCGCTAAGTGGCATAGGTCTAGTATCTAAATTCTTCAAAATTTGAAGGGTGAAGCGCGAAGTTACCTGTGATCAACATGGTGTCGGGGTCGACTTCCTCTGCCTGCATGACGTAGAATCTTCTGGTAGCAGGCTGCTTCACGTTGGGCACTGATAGATTGTATGCCCCGGCTGCTTGCACTTATAGAAAACTCCGGTTCCTTTCAAGCACTTCAGCATGTTAACGTCCACAGTTTGGACAAGTAGGTCCCTCTGTTGGAGCTCCAGGCTTTGGAGCCTGTTGGTTCAACAGCTTTTCTGCTGGAGTAGCAGCCTTTGCCGCTGGCCTTGGTGCTCCTAAAAATCATGTGGGTTACTAACTCGCCTAACGGGGTAGCTATACTAGCGAAACTATACTAACCTTGGCCTGATTGTTGTCCAGTGAATGGCCTCTTGGCCTGAGCTTGCTGCTGAGACTGATGAAATGGCCTCTTCCTCTGTGCCTCAAAGCTTATGTCCTTCAGTGTTTGCTCTGACCTGAA
>KV003361.1:54178-66948 GCA_001598015.1 Dorcoceras hygrometricum | reverse complement strand
AAAGGAAGACGCATCTGCTGATGAACAGTGCATCTGCTGAATTTACGAAAGCACTTGCAATGTCTAAACAATGATTTCGCTACCAGCCGTTGCTTATTAAATCAGACTTTATACTGATTCAACTAACAACTACTGATTACAAAAATCATCAAATTTCGACATTTCAACTACTGGAAGAACATTCATAAACGCTAAAACTACACAGCTGCTGAATCTTAACAAGTAGATACAACTGCTGAATACTTATCTTTTCATCTGTAATATCAAAACAACAACGATGCCATCAGCTGTTGCCTATCAAACCATACCAATGATTCGACCAGCAACTACCAATTACATAGTTATCCAATTCCAATATTACAGCTACTGCAAGAAGAACTTTCATAACTTTTCTGGGAATGAATTCGAATCCTCAGTTCATATAAAACTTCATAAACTTTCTGAAAAACATACTGGAAGCTTTATAAACAACAAACAACATGTTTTTGAACCCATCTATCTTTCCTTATCATGTCTAAATCATTTCAAACATGAAATTTAAATATATCCATAACATACAGGCACGCAGATCCAATAAAACACAATATATACTTCAAATGGTGTAGAAAAGATCAGCTTTTACGTGCCTTGATTTGAAGCTTTGCAACCACAGCTAATTCCTGCAGAATCCTCCCTATTGAGCAACACACAAATTATGTAAAACACCAAACCCTTTTTAAAAGAAATCATTTTACCTCCTTAAAACATTTTACAATCAATTTCAAACCAACTTGTGCATTGCTCTTTGGAGTTACCTGCTGGAACCCGCCGCAGCGCACCATTACCTGCTGATATCAACAATTCAGCAGATACATAATATTTAAAATTTCCAATTGGCCCATATGATTAATAGAATGCATAAATGTGGTCCTATGGATTTTGGTGCGTTACAGGGAAGGTTGCGCTCCCTGAACCACTGGATGACTACTCTGTGCCACCTGTGGCCTACCACGGGAACAACGATTCCTCAAACCTTCCTCGATGTCGATCGCACTGTCCACCGCCTCTGCATAGCTCTTCGGCGAGCTAGCTAAAACCAAGGAATACAACTCCTCGTTCAACCCTCAATAAATCTTGTTCTCTTCGCTCTCTCCCGGCCAGAAACATGCGGCACGTACGCAAGAAGGGAAGAAAACCTATGGGCATACTTTCTAGTGGACATACTGCCCTGCTCCAAGTTATCGAACTCACGCTCACGGGCGTTCACATAGGACTCCGGGACATACTCTTGACGAAAAGAAACGCAAAAACTGTCCCAAGTAATCCCTACTCCAGTCTCTTCCAAAGTCCTCGAAGCGCCTCTCCACCAACGCTCCGCACCTTTCCTCAACTGGAAAGTATCCAGACTCAACTTGAGTTCATCATCATACTGCACACGGTTAAACAAACCCGTGACATGCTGTAACCACGAATCTGCATCAGCACTAGACTCATCCCCATTGAAAACCTGAGGATTTATACGCTGAAACCTCGCCATAACGAGTTCCATATCGTTCACACGAGTAGCCAACTCGTCAACCTCATCCTCGGCATGCCTACCGCGACCACGACGGGGAAAACTATGCCGATCACCTTCTGTCTGACCTTCAGACTCTTCCGGAATCTACCCTCTACCTCTACACCTACGTCTAGGCGGAATTTAAGAAACACTAAGAGGGTAAGATCACAACAGAACAAATACAGTACAAGTAATTGCAGCATGTAGATCACATAATCAAGCACATGCAACACACAGCACTGTGCCTAGACTCAAGTATGATCAACAGAAATCGAGCTTATCCCAGCTTAAGCTCTGATACCAAAAATATCCGGCCTCGTACTCTACTCAGAGTTAAACCACGCAAAAATAGCGGAAGCATACAAAAAGTGGATTAAAATTTTCGCTTTAGGCCTCACAGTTTAAAAAATATAATTTAAAATACAATCATACTTCAAATATCCCAGTTTACAAATACACAATACAACAGTACAAAATTTAAACAAATACAAATAACAGTACTACAACGGATATCAAAATCCCACAAGCACAGGGCATTCCCCGGCTAACAGTACTAATATATATATGCTATACGCTAACTGGGACACTCTAACCACCTCCGGGTGCACCTCCCGCTGGGTCAAAGTCACGACCAACAGAGAAACCTGGGAAACCTGAAAACAACACACAGGCAACAAACACCAGCCCTAGAAGGACCTCAGGGTCAAACCCCAGTACGGAGAGCAGCAATAAACAGCATAAGGAAAGCAACAGATAAATATGCACATGATATGCAAGGGATCAAGGCTACAACCGAAAGCAGGGAGCCAAAGGATCTCAACAACAGCTCAACAGCAAGATATGATCAAAGGAGAACAATCAGTAGTGGCCACGAGATGGTGTACTCAGCATATGGGAGCTACCCACTCATCTCCAATACACCGTACCAGATGCCAACAAACAACTCCACCTGCTGTTGCTCACTCATGACATGTGGGAGCTACCCACTCCGCTCATAGCAGCTAACAAACCCAGCAGGGAGAATGAGGTACGGGAGTTACCCGCTCAGCCTCCAAGGTATACAGAAACTACCCGCTCGTCCTTGAACATAGCATCCTGGTACTCTCAATTCAACAGAACAGGCATAGCTAGCAAAACAGAGCTCAACAGGATAATGCGTGTATGCAAATGCAACAGCTGATATCAATACAATGCACAAACGATAACAGCACAGAGCACACACACAGCCAAGCATATAATCCATGCTCAATCCTAAGCTGTAAACAAGCTCACATCCATACATCAATTCTCTGTGCAACAATTACTACAAGCAGATTGCCACAATGACGCAGATCCACCACCTGCTCAACGGCAACACAAGCAACTACTCAAAGACCGAAGCACAGAAAATAGCAGCTGGGAGTTACAAACTCCACCAGCGCTAATCCTACCTCTCTACTCAACAGAAAGCTCTAACAAGCTTAAAGGCAGGAACTTTACTTACCCCAACAGGCTAGGAGCGAAATCTGACGCTTATGCTAACAGACTACACAAGGGAGATGTCTTCGCACACCTCACCAGCTTCAAGCAAACGTTCGAAAACAATATCCAAACGAAGCTTCTCAGCAAGAGGAGTCCAACGCTACCACTCTTACTCTCGTCGGAGCTGCCTACCGCCGGCAATCGAAGATGATAAGGTTCGATGAACAGTAGCTAGGGTATCGCGACAGGATTTGCCAATCGGGAAAATATTCTAAGTATGGAAACCGGATACTCAATTTGAAGACCAAGTCCTCTAATATAAGCCAAAGCTGCTCACAGCTGAAGAAACAGTATCCACCACACTTAATCTATTGCAACTGATATTTTTGCTCGCATACAGATCTCTCTCTAAACCAGAACAGGTCTCTATTAACTCAAACGATGTCGCAGAGAACTACTGTCGCAACTTGACACGTCACCCGCTACTCACTGCTGAACACTAACCAACATCTGTTAGCAAAGCAACAACAGATCTCTCACACAGCTGACGCTAACGCAACTCAGCTGAGTCTTCTTCTCTAATCCAAAACGCTGTCGTTCCAACTAATCCAAACGACGACATAGAACTACTCACTGCTGAAACACGCTAGCGCGCTCTCTACTGCTCATCGACAATAGATCTTGCTACGACTGTTGAATACAACCGCTACTGCTGACGTCACCACTGCTGAGTGCCAACATCCAGCGATGACCCACGCTAATTGCCGAACAGATTTTGCACCAACTCAAACTCTCCAGAACTGTTCTAAAGACAAACAGAACCCGATAGCTTCTCCAAGCTCATCAACGCAAAGCTGATCTCAATAAAACCCGATTAATTTTAACTCAATTAATCTTATCAGATTTTGGGTCTCACAGGTATTGTTGTTGAAAAATGTCTACACTAAAACAGTGGAAAAGACTCCATATGAGATATGGATGAGAAAATCGCCCAGGTACTCGTACTTGAGAATATGAGGATGTCCTGCTTACGTGAAGCACACAGCGGAAGATAAGCTGGATAATAGATCCATCTTATGTTACTTTGTGGGGTATACAAAGAACTAAATGGGATACTATTTCTATCATCCCACGAAACAAAAGTGTTTGTTTCCAAAATGCCACCTTCTTGGAGATGAAATTTCTACTGGATAGAAAAGACAAGATGATAGAACTGGAAGAAATTCTAGATCAACCCAAAGCGAGCATTGTACAGCACACACCTCAAGAACCAATCATTGAGGAACACGCTCCTAGGAGATCCGAAAAGGTCCCTAGACCTCCCGTCCTATATGGTTTTCTACTTGAAAAGGATAAAGGTGATCCTGACATTGTATGGGATCGAAGAAACTTCAAGGAGGCAATTTCTGATGCTTATTCTTCATTATGGATTGAAGCAATGCATTCCGAGATAGACTCCATGTGCGAAAACCAAGTTTTGTCCTTAGTAGATCCTCCTAAAGGAATTATTCCGATAGGATGTAAACGGATCTACAAAAGGAAACTTGGGACTTATGGTAAGGTGCTGTTCTTCAAGGCGCAATTGGTGGCAAAGTGTTACACTCAAAGTCAAGGTGTTGAATTTGATGAAACTTTTTAACCAGTCATTATATTCAAGTCCATAATGATACTGATAGTTATAGCTGCATGGTATGACTATGAGATATGACAAATGGATGTGAAGATTATTTTACTTAATGGAAGCATTAAGGAAGATATCTATATTATGTAGCCAGAGGGATTCCATCTTTTGGAAGCAAACATGTTGAGTTAAGCGTGTATGGGTGAGAGAAGTATTGGGATGAGTCACATTCTGGGAAGCTCTCATACGTCAAGTTGGTGACGTTGCGGCGCTTGATCTGGTTGGCCAGGTGGACTGTAAAAATGATGCCACATCTTAACGGGTAATACTATCTCGCTGGGGATAGGGCCGGCGGTAAGGTAAGGGGTAAGACTGATCTCTAAAGGAAATGAGACAGCACTAGCAGTTAGACACGCACCGACCTGGACTCATGGGCCTAATAGACCAACCCTAATGCACACAATAGGTGCACTATACACTGCCATATTATAAGGAAATAAAGTTGCACATTGGCTAACAACTATAGCTTTTGTCTTAGTGGTAAGTGCTTTATCCTAACAAAACATAAAGTATTTAAGATTCAGAGATCAATTTATGGTCTCAAGCAGGCATCGAGAAGTTGGAACCTGAGATATAACGAAACGATTAAGGAATTTGGTTTTGTCAAGAACCCGGAGGAACAGTGCGTGTACAAGAAGTTGATAAAGGACGTTGTGACGTTTATTGTACTTTACGTTAATGACATTCTAATATTGGGAACTGTGTAGGACTGTTGCAGTCAACAAAAATATGGCTCTCTGAAAGTTTGCGATGAAGGACTTATGTGAAGCATCCTATATTCTAGAAATTATGATCTATAGAGATAGATCGAAAAGGATGCTCGGACTCACCCAAGCAACCTACATTGACACCGTAATTGAGGTCGCTTAGGAACAGTCCAAGATAGGACATCTGCCTATGTGTCACGGGGTTATTATATCCAATTCAATGTCTTAAAGGACTAACGAGGAGATAGAGATGCTGACACGTGTGCCGTATGCATCGAAAATAGGTAGCATAATGTACTGTATGATATCTACTAGTCCCGATGTCACCTATGCTCCGAGTGTCACAAGCAGATATAAGCAAATCCAGCCAAATTCATAAGAAGAACGTGAATGATAGTCTTAAGTACTTGTGAATGACTAAGAATATTTTCATGGTCTATGGGGTGGAAAATTAAACTAGAAGGCTAAACCGACTCTATCTTCCAAAGTGATGTGGATGACTCGAAGTCAACCTCTGCATTTGTATGAATTCTCAATAGAGGTTTTGTCTCTTGTATGAGTTTCAAGCAGGAAACTACTGCGGATTCAACCACTGAGGATGAATACATTGTAACATCAACTGCTGCTAAGAAGGCCGTTTGAATGAGAAATTAATTCCAAGATTTGGGTGTAATTCCTGAAGTATTTGGTTAGGTCCCGGTGCACTGTGAAACATGATGCCGTTGTTCAATCAATGGAGCCGAGGTCTCATCAGTGATCCAAACATATTTACTGAGAAAGTTTCACATTATCCGGGAAATTATGGAAATAGGGTACATTGTTGTCGAACGAGTCGCCTCTGCAGACAACATCGCTGATCCACTTACGAAGACTTTACCAGGACCATTGTCTGAAAAACATCACGAAGCAATGGGACCATGTCTGATGACTAGTTGGCTATGGGGAAAGTGGTAGATTGTTAGAGTAGGTGCCCAACTAGCCAATTGTTGGTGGTGAGCTTATTGACTCTATTGTAAAAATGATCTTTATTCATTTATATAATTTACATTTACATGGAATTCTTTATCTTTGCTTTTATTGCGTAAAATTATTGGATAAAAACCTTGAATCTACTATAGTGTATGTTAGATGTGATAGTAGGGCTATCATGAAGCACATCTAATAGTCACTGTACATTTTAAATCGGTTCCTAGTCGATTGGGATGTTCAAAATAAGGATAGGGGTCCCCTCAAGTTTGAGACTAGCATCTACGATGTGAAGTACCAAATCATCAGGTGGCAGCATTGGTTGAGGTCCCGATGCATGTTGGAGTCGATGCTTTGATGTCGAGGATTCACCCCTCGCCCTTGTGCATGGATATCCTATGCTATCTCAGAAGATAATAGTGTGACAAATATCTGGTCAGAGTACTAGATGTGCTTTAGCGTAAATGGGTTTATCTAGTAGCGCAAGAGATGTCACTATTTGATCTCCAAGATGTATGCATGGCTACCGAATCTTTAGCAACTCTTGATTTACCAAGGATCGTTGATTCGCTAGGGATATTTCAGATGAAAAGACCGTATTGTACAATAACCATGACCTAATAGTTCTTGCAGGAACTAGCAGTGATATCTAGGGGATCATGAGGCGATGTTGTTGTACACGCTTTACCATGGTCCGGTGGGTAAATCCAAAAAATGTGTTTTTTGAGTCACAAGGAGTTGTGAGCCCATGGCTAGCTGTATTCCAAAACCATTGAGGGTCACACAAGTACTGGTTTCTCACTTCCCATACGGATTTGGTACTCAAGGTGTTAAGTACAGTAGAAGGAATGTCAAGAGCATGACTTTCAAAATTGGTTGTAGAATGACTACCATTTTAGCTAAAGGGGTGAAACTGCTATTTTATATTCATTGGTCCGAAAAATTATAATGTACAATTTTGAAAACTGTGCAGATCAGACTGATATGATCGTCGATCGAGATTATGATGAAACCACGACGATGGCTTCAAAGTTGGTTGGATCGGGCTTGGGCTTGTCTTGGGCCCATCAGCCTAGTTTGAGCCCATGAAATATCTATAAATAGAGGCCTTAAGGGAGCTATTCAAATGCACCAAGATGAGCAACCAAATTTTGCACAACTCAATCTCTCCCTCCCTCCCCTCTCTCTGTGAGACCCGAAAGATTATTGGATTAATTAAGTTAATTAATCGGGTTTAGTATAGACTAGATTTGACGTGGACAGATCTGGGATGGACCAGCTTTGAGCTGGTATGATTGGTGAACGTATCAGGCCTGCATGAATATTAGAAACAACTCTGGAATGTTGGAGAATTTTGCGGGAACGTGATCAGATTTGAGAATTGGTGGTGAATATGGTTGTCGCAAGCCATTCGGGGCACGCTAGTTGAATATCCTGTGCGGGTAGTGAAGCGACATCATTTGGGAGAAACCAGACTTGAGTTGCTCTAGTGGCTGGTAATGCATGGACCGCCCCGGTTCATATTTTTTGTGTAGACTGGTGCAGTTCATGGTTTTCATATTTGACTGGTCTTGTGCGTAAGATCTGAGTCTTCTGGGTTGTAACAATGCGACACCGTTTTAACAATAGTAGATGTGGTGCTAGCGGGATGACGTGTACAAGTGGGAGAGTGGACTTCTGTGCGACGTCGTTTGGAGGAGTCCCAAATAGAGTCCAGATCTGGAGTGGTACTCAGATCTGAGCTGGTGTCAGTTGTGGACCTCGAATTTTCAGTGGTCACTATTCACCAGATTTGAGCAGATTTGAGTTATTATTTAAGGAATTGGTTCTTTCATACGCCATTTTCTTTCCCGACACTTAGAAGATATATCCCTCTTCCCCAATTGCTTACCTTCTGTTACAGTGAAACCCTTACTGTTCACCGAACCTTATCTTCTCCGATTCTCTGTGGTAGTCGGCGTGCTTGGAGCAAGGGTGGTAGCGTTGGACTCCTCTTGCCAAGACCGTTCTTTATATACCTCTTTCGAAGGCTGTGATATCTAGAAGAGGAACGTGAAGTAGCAGCAGTGCGTCGTTGGTTCGTGCTCGAACAGATCTGCTTTTCCGTTCAGGTAGTACTTTCGAGTAAGAGCTAGATCCTCCCTTATGCTTCGTTAGAGCTATCTGTTGTGCAAGAAGGGTGGGATAGAGCTGGTGGAGCTCGTAGCTCCCAGTTCATAGTTCTGGACACTGAGTATTGTCATTGTTGGCTTAGCAGGTTTCAGATATGAGTGCTCAGGACTCTTGTTGTGGTAATTGTAGCTCAGAAAGCTCAGTTACGGATGTGAGCTTGTTTTACAGCTTTGGGATATGCATGGATATATGTGAATGTTGCAGGTGTGTTGTGTGAGACCCGAAAAGTTAAGAAAGATTGACTGAGTTAATTAATCGGATTTTATGAGATTCAGATTTGAGCGAGAAAATCTGGATGAGCTAGCTTGGAGTGGTATGCTTGTCGAAGCTATCGGGTTTGTATAAGTCCTGGAATCAGCCTTGGATCAATTTAGATTTTCAGCGGGATCTGATCAGATGTGAGTGTTGGCCATCGCTGAGTGATCGTGTTCAGCAGTGGTGATGGAATCTGTTGTCGCTAGGCAGATCTGAGTACGCTAGCGTGTTTCTGTAGCGAGTAGCTAACTACGTCGTTTGGATTAGTTGGAACGACAACGTTTTGGTTTAGCGAGCGAGATGCAGATTTGAGGTGTTGGTCTTCAGATTTCGAGAGGGATCTGAGAGTTTAAGGAGGGACGCTGTTTTGCGTTTCAGATTCCAGTCGCATTAGCAATTCAGTTTTGAGTAGCGAGGTGTTGTGTCCAGATGCGATAGTGGACCTTGAGCGACGTCGTTTGAGTAAGTAAGGATCTGTTGTGACGTAAGGTCATATCTGATGTGAGATTCAGATCCGAGTGGGAAATCCTCATTGTACCTTAAGTTGTCGGTGGGATCTGTTCAGCAGATATGAGCATATTTGAGTTTATATAAGAGTGCTTTGACCCTTTGTCCATTATTGTTCCCCGACACTTAGAATATTTCCCGTGAGCAAACTCTGTCGCGATACCCTAGCTACTGTTAACCGAACCTTATCTTCTCCGATTGCCGACGGTAGATAGCTCCGACTGAATTAAGAGTGGTAGCGCTGGACTCCTCTTGCTAAGATGCTTAGTTTGGTGCTGCTTTTGGAAGCTTGCATGAAGCTGGTGAGGTGTGCGAAGACATCTCCCTTCTCTAGTCTGTTAGCATAAGCGTCGGATTTCTTCTGCCGTTGAGGTAGCTTCTTGGTAAGTGTTAAAGATCCTACCTTGTGCTTTGTTTAGAGCCTTTTGTTGTGTAAGAAGGGTAGGACAGTTTTGGTTGAGCTCGTAGCTCCCAATTCGTAGTTTCTGTGCTTCTGGCCCTGAGCTAGTAATTGTGTTTGGTTTAGCAGGTGTGAGATCTGTGTTGCTCGGGACTGCTTTGTTGTAGTTATAGCTAAGAAGAATTGAGGTACGGATGTGAGCTTGTTTTGCAGATTTGGATTGAGCATGGGTGATTATGCTTGCTGCTGTGTATGATTTGCTTCGTTGCATATGTTGTGTTGGACATTTTATCTGTTGCATACACGCATTTATCATATTGAGCTCAGATCTGTTGTAGTCGTGCCTTTTGTGCCTTGTTGTATTGATCTGTGTGTACCAGGATGCCTGCTGAGGACGAGCGGGTAACTCCCGTACACCTCATCTCCCTGCTGGGATCTGTTAGCCACTATGAGCAGAGTGGGTAGCTCTCACATCTCATGAGTTGGGCAACGGCGGGTTGAGCTATGTTTTGCATCTGGTGCCGTGTGTTGAGACGAGTGGGTAGCTCCCATATACTCACACACCCCGTGGCCACTGTTATTCATTTGTCTCTGTTCTTGATCAGCTTTGAGATTCTGGCTCCCTGCCATTGGTTGTAGCCTTCCGTCTGTACTCATATGTTCATGCATAGCATTTGAATATTATCTGTTGCTTTCCATTAGCTGTTTATATTGCTCTCCGTACTGGGGTTTGACCCCATGTCCCTCTGGGGCTGGTGGTGTTTGCCTGTGTATGTGGTTTCAGGTTACCATGGTTACTCAGCTGGTCGTGGAGTTGACCCAGCTAGAGGTGCCCTAGGAGGTGGTTAGAGTGTCCCAGTTTACATATATGTATAAGCACTATTAGCTGGGGAGTGCCCTGTGATTTATTGTATTCCAGTTGTATTCTGTAGTGCATGTATCTGTTGAATGTTGTACTTTTGTACTGAGTTATTTTAAAAACCGGGATATTTTGAGTATTGCTGTATGTTAAATCATGTTATCTTTCAGTCAGGCCAAAAGCGAAAATTTTAACCACTATTTTATTGCTTCCGCTAGTGCTTGCGTGCTTTAACTCTGTGTTTGTGCACGAGGCCTGACATTTTTGGTATCAGTGCTTAAGCTGGGATAAGCTCGATTTCTTTTGATCACACTTGAGTCTAGGCACAGTGTTGCTTGTTGCATGTGCTTGACTATGTGTTTTGATGTGCTATGTGATATATCTGTTGTTGCGTGACCTTACCCTCTTAGTGCGTTCGTAGATGCCGCCTACACGTAGGGGTAGAGGTAGAGGGCAGTTTCAGAAAGAGTCCGAAGGTCAGAACGAGTATGTGCAGCGTAGTGTTCCTCGTCTTGGACGGGATAGACATGTTGAGATTGAGGTAGATGAGCTGGCAGCCTGTGTGGACGATATGGAACTGGTGATGGCGAGGTTTCAGCGTAAGAATCCTCAGACGTTTAACGGTGATGAGCCTAGTTCCGATGCTGAGTCCTGGTTGAAGCATATTACCGGGTTGTTCTACCGTGTCAGGTATGATGATGAGCGTAGGCTGAGTTTGGCTACGTTTCAGTTGAGAAGAAGTTCTGAACGTTGGTGGAGAGGTACTTCTAGGACTCTAGAGGAGACCGGTGTAGGTATTTCGTGGAGTATCTTTTGTACTGCTTTTCGTTAGGAGTACGTTCCGGAATCCTTTGTGAACGCCAGGGAGCGAGAGTTTGATAACCTGGTGCAGGGACCTATGTCCGTGGGAGTGTATGCCCAGAGATTTTCTTCTCTTCTTGCGTATGTTCCGCACGTTTCTGGTCGAGATAAGGCGAAGAGGAACAAGTTCTTGGAGGGACTCAATGAGGAGTTGTATTCTTTTGTGTTGGCGGGTTCATCGGCGAGCTATGTGGAAGCGGTGGACAGGGCTATAGACATCGAGGAAGGACTGCAGAACCTAGGTCTCGTGTTAGGCCTTAAGTGGTGCAAGGTAACCGTCCCATGGTTCCGGGGGTGCTACCTTCCCAGTTTGTGCAGTCGTCTCAGCCTCCCCAGCAGCAGGTATCCCAGCAGCCTGGACACCAGAGGTTTAGGCCTCGTGGTCATCAGTTCAAGAAGAAGTCTGGTTCTAGTTCTTCTGGCTCGGGTAGTTCCAGCAGTGGTAGTTCCGAGGTTGAATTTTTTGGCCAGTGTGGAGGAAGGCATCCTACAACGCAGTGTGTAGGTGTGCAAGGTTCGTGAAACGTCTGTGGACAGTATGGACACTTTGAGAGATTGTGTCCTTTGGCTGGTTCTCAACATACAGCCGCCCCACCGTAGGGTCAAGGTGGATCATCTAGAGGTCGTTCTTCTTTTACGATTCAGCAGCAGAGATTGGGGGAGCCTCAGTTTAGGCCGTTTCAGCAGCCTGGTCCTTCGCGGTTTGGACAGTCTTCCCATCCTCAGTTTTCAGGACCTCAGTTTTGTTAGAGTAGATGCCCAACTAGCCAACTTGTGGTGTGTGGGTTCATAGACTCTTGTATATGACAGTCTTTATATATGATATTTGCATTTATTAATATGGCATTCTTTACTTTCATTGTGTGTATGATGATTAACAATTGCGTTGAGTAAAGAACTAGAATACACTTAAGTGTATGTTAGATGTGATAGTGGGTATGACGGCTATCATGAAACACATCTAATAGTCACTGTGTATTCTGAACATGTTCCTAGTCGATTGGGCCGTCAAAATGAGGATAAGGCCGCCCGAGCTCGAGACTAGTATCTGCGATGTGAAGTACCATGTTTCATTGGTAGGGAACATTGTGATGTTCTGAGCATGCAGATAGATAGTGACCTGGTGATCTATCGAACTACCCTCGTTCTATACTCTTAAGTGTATGTTATATGTGATAGTGGGTATGACGGCTATCATGAAACACATCTAATAGTCACTGTGTATTCTGAACATGTTCCTAGTCGATTGGGCCGTCAAAATGAGGATAAGGCCGCCCGAGCTCGAGACTAGTATCTGCGATGTGAAGTACCATGTTTCATTGGTAGGGAACATTGTGATGTTCTGAGCATGCAGATAGATAGTG
>KV003361.1:9978-24160 GCA_001598015.1 Dorcoceras hygrometricum | reverse complement strand
TGGGGTTCTGAAAAATGGTTTTTCAGATCATTATATTCAGTTTTGGAAACTGAGTCGATCGGTCCGATCTGATCGGTGATCGGAGTTACGGTGAAGTCTCGGTGATGGAGATGAAACGAATGTTCATCCGTTGGACCCGGGCCCGTTGGGCCGGATCCAAATCCATCACTAAGTCTATTTAATATAGACTTAGGACTTAACTTAAACACACTTGATACAATTAACCCTAAAACTAAGCACTATGAGAATCCGTCCGTGCAGATCTCGTCAGGCCTTCTAGTGCAGGCTGACGAAGGAATCCCGTCTCCGGTCATGGACCTGATTGACGATATCTACCGCCGCCTACCGTGAAGTGCCGTTTTCTTTACGAAACTGGTCGGAGCCAGGCACGAGTTGTCAGCAAGGTAGTCACCTAAACACCCTATGAATGTCATAGTTTAGTGTTTGTTTTAATCGTATTGATCGTCTCCCGGCATTAATTTTGTTCTTCCGCTGCCTCGCCGGGAGGCGTGATCCGGATCCCAACAAGTTTGCCCAGGTGAATGCCATGACGAGGGAGCAAGTGGAGGGCACGCTAGGAGGAGGAGTGATCGTAGGTACTTGCTTTGTTTTTTATTTCCCTGCGCGTGTGTTGTTTGATACAGGAGCATCACATTCGTTTATTGTGGATGCATTTGTGGTTGAGCATGGTTTGCATACCACTACTTTGTGTGATGTTATGTCTGTTGCGACTCCTGCCGGCATGAGCCTGTACTATCAAGAGATTTTGTTGAATGGCATTCTTAGGTTTGGTGAGAATGTGTTGTTAGCCAACCTGATCAGACTAGTGATGTGGGATTTCTATTGTATAGTGGGAATGGACGTGTTGTCTAGCTATAGGGCCACGGTGGATTGTTTCCATGGCAGTGCGA
This sequence comes from Dorcoceras hygrometricum, assembly GCA_001598015.1. Taxonomy (NCBI): domain Eukaryota; kingdom Viridiplantae; phylum Streptophyta; class Magnoliopsida; order Lamiales; family Gesneriaceae; genus Dorcoceras; species Dorcoceras hygrometricum. The sequence continues at coordinate 23,249 of KV003361.1, read as the reverse complement.
TTTAGGCCCCAGTCTGGCGAGAAATGGAATTTCTACGGCCATGATTCCCAGTCAAAGATTCCTTTAGTCTTTGCGATGGAGATGTTTAGCCTGTTGTCGTTAGAGAACGCTGGATTTATGATCTATGCCTTGGATGCGTCTTCTTATTCATGCGTAGAGCTTAGTGATGTCCCTGTTGTTCGCCATTTCCCGGGTGTGTTTCCGAAGGAGATTCTTGGTTTTCCTCCGAAGAGGTAGATAGACTTTATCATTGAGTTGGTACCTGGTACAGCTCCGATCTCGCGTGCTCCATATCGTTTAGCGCCTGCTGAGTTGAAGGAGCTTAAGGTTCAGCTCAGCGATTTGTTGGAGAAGGGATTCATTAGGCCTAGTATGTCCCCGTGGGGAGCGCCTATCTTGTTTGTCAAGAATAAGGATGGGTCGATGAGGATGTGCATCGACTTTAAGCAGTTGAATAGGCGACAATGAAGAATAAGTACCCTTTGCCTAGGATCGATGACTTGTTTGATCAACTTCAGGGTTCGGCTGTGTTTTCTAAGATCGGTTTGCATTTGGGGTACCATCAGCTGCGCATTCGAGAGCAAGATGTGGCGAAGACTGCGTTTCTTACGAGGACGGGCATTATGAGTTTTTAGTTATGCCTTTTGGTTTGACGAATGCCCCTGCAGTTTTCATGGACTTGATGAATAGAGTCTTTAGAGAGTTCATAGATCAGTTTGCGATTGTGTTTATCGATGACATTTTGGTGTACTCTAAGACTCCGATGCAGCACAAAGAGCATTTGAAGTTGGTTCTTCAGACGCTACGAGACTCGCAGCTGTATGCTAAGTTCTCCAAGTGCGAGTTTTGGCTAGACCGAGTTGTGTTTCTGGGTCATGTGATTTCGATGGATTGTATTTCTGTGGATCCCAGTAAAGTAGAGGCTTTGGTTAACTGGGAGTGTCCCAAGAATGTTTCTGAGATTCGTAGTTTCTTGGGATTGGCTGGCTATTATCGGCGCTTTATAGAGGGATTCTCTATTATAGCTAATCCAATGACGCAGTTGACTCAGAAAGATAAGAGGTTTATTTGGACAGAGCAATGCGAGATAGTTTCAATTGCTCAAGGAGAAGCTGACTACTACGCCTGTGTTAGCCTTGCCGTGTGGTTCAGGTGATTTTGTAGTTTGTGCATATTCTTCCTTGAATGGATTGGGTTGTGTGTTGATGCAGAATGGTCGATTCATTGCGTATGCCTCTCATCAATTGAAACCGCATGAGAATCATTACCCAGTTCATGATTTGGAGTTGGCAGCAATGGTTTTTGCCTTGAAGATTTGGCGCCACTATCTGTATGGTGAGCAGTTTGTGGTGTACTCCGACCACAAGAGCCTGCAGTATCTGTTTTCTCAGTCAGATTTGAACATGAGACAGCGTAGATGGATGGAGCTGCTAAAGGATTTTGATTGTGAGATCCAATATCAGCCTGGGAATATGAATGTAGTTGCGGATGCACTGAGCAGAAAGGCTCAAGTAGCGATGCTGGCTTCGATGCAGATTTCAAAGGTCCATGAGCATCTAAGCAGTACTAGTTGGCGGTTTTACCCAGCTAAGGATTATGTTGTGGTGTCTTCTTTCCAAGTTGAGCCACATATTGTTGCTAGTATTAGAGCAGCTCAGAGGACTGATCCATCTATCCATGAGTTGAAGCTGAGAGTGAGGGCTGGTCAGTTGTGGTTTGTTCATTCAGACGAGAGCTACAGTGTTATAATTAACCAGTCGAGGATGCATAGCAAACGATGTCGTTTGGATAAGTTAAAACGACAGTTTTAACTAACCAGTCGTTGGGTAATCCAGACGCAAGCTACAGTAATCCAGTCACAAGCATTTCACGACCAACGTCTGGACAACCAGCTGCAAGCACATCTAGACCACCAGCTGGTCAACCAGTCGCTAGCACATCTAGACCACCAGCTGATGTACCAGTCGCAAGCTACAGTGTACCCAGTAGCAGGATACAGTGTTTTGCATATCCAGTCGACAGGAAATAACCAGACGCAGTAGTTGAAGATACAACCAGTAGCGAAGCAGTTGACGAATTATATTATAAAGATTTACTAAAGCTGGATGTCAACTGCTGAGCCTAGTTCAAATGTTGAAGATGACAAAAAGCCTGCAAAAGAAAGGACACAAGGACAACTCCCTGTTGATCAGAACATATTTCAAACGGGAATAATTTGTGTCCAACGGTTTGAATTTGAATAGAGGCTATTTAAGGGAGAATATTTGAAGGAAGAAGATGATGATTGTTTGATGATAATTGTGTGAAGATTCAAAAACAGAGGGAAGAACATAGAAGAACGAAGCAGTAGACCACCATTAGAGAGGAGCTTACTACGAGCGTCGACTGCTGATTTCTAATTAGCTTTTGTAGAGCATTTCCCTAGTGTGTGAGATTCATTCATTCGAAAGTTGTGCTTTCACTGTAAATCTCACACACATAGAGATTCATTCACATTCATTGTATAGTGAATGAATCTCAAACCCAATACAAAATCAGATCCCGTCCAAGCACGACGACGTTAAACTCTGTGTTTGTAGCCTTTCTCACAGAGGCGTTAAACAAGTGATTGAGTGAACAGCCGAGGGCTGGTAGAGTCTAGGAGTTCTCGCAGCTGCTGGTTGTGGGATCGGGTCTATACACGATGTATAGATCAAATTTTCTAGTGTAACCTTCCGAGGAGGAAGAATGGGAGACGTAGGACATTGAAGTCCGAACTTCCATAAACAAACAGCTGGTCCATTTATCTAAGCTTTTCGTATATGAAATTTATATTAGCACTCACGCATACACCATTGCACACACAGTAAGTCGAACAGATTTCTGTTTACAAAAATCTGTTTGCATCGCGTTTTAAAATTTAGGATTCAGTTCTGGTGTTTTCCGCATGTTTTATTACATATCAGATCTGTCTCCGGTGTTCCGTTTTAATGTTCAAGAACCAGAGGTATTGCACCTCATAATAGCAGCGCAAAAATTTTAATTTTTGACAGTAGCGCTTGCTAACATTAAATTTCCTAATTTTCGGACCTAACAGGAGGACTACTCTGTTTCTTTAGATGGGTGTTTGAGGTTTCGTGACAGATTGGTAGTGCCAAATCTGATTGATCTGAAGGAAGAGATCTTGAGAGAAGCTCACTGAAGTAGACTTAGTGTCCATCCTGGTGCGAGAAAGATGTATCTTGCCTTGAAGCAACATTACTGGTGGGCAGGTTTGAAGAGTGATGTTGCTGATTTTGTAGCCCGTTGTGTGAATTGTCAGCAATTCAAGGCTGAGAGGATGAGACCTGGTGGTTTGTTACAAAGCTTAGAGGTGCCCCAATGTAATTGGGAGCACATAGCTATGGATTTTGTAACGTATTTTCCTCGTTCCAGCAGAGGTTGTGATGCGGTTTGGATGGTAATAGACAGATTGTAGAAGTCTGCGCACTTCATTCCCTACAACATGACATATTCTTTGAAGAAGATTGCGAAGCTGTACATAAATTTTGTAGTGAAATTGCATGGTGTGCCTGTTTCTATCGTTTCAGATCATGATCCGAGGTTCACTTCCAGGTTTTAATTGGGAGCACATAGCTATGGATTTTGTAACGTATTTTCCTCGTTCCAGCAGAGGTTGTGATGCGGTTTGGATGGTAATAGACAGATTGTAGAAGTCTGCGCACTTCATTCCCTACAACATGACATATTCTTTGAAGAAGATTGCGAAGCTGTACATAAATTTTGTAGTGAAATTGCATGGTGTGCCTGTTTCTATCGTTTCAGATCATGATCCGAGGTTCACTTCCAGGTTTTGGAAGAGTTTGCAAAGAGCTTTGGGTACTAGATTGGCGATCAGTACAGCGTATCATCCCCAGACAGATGGCCAATTTGATAGGACTATCCAGATTTTAGAGGATATGTTGAAAGCTGTTGTGATGGATTTTAGTGGTAGTTGGCAGGATTCATTGTCCTTGGTTGAGTTTTCCTACAATAACAGCTATCAGGTCACGATTGGCATGGCACCATTTGAGGCTTTGTGTGGCAGAAAGTGCAGATCGCCTATATGTTGGGAATAAGTGGGGGAGAAGCAGTTGTCTTCTCAAGAATTTTTGCAGCAAATGAGAGATCAAGTGGATCTGGTTCGCCAGCGAATGAAAGCTGCACAAGATCGCCAAGCGATTTATGCGAATTAGAGGCGTAGGCCTTTATAATTTGAGGTTGGTGATCTAGTTTTTCTGAAAGTTTCTCCTTTTCGCAGTGTTATGAGATTTGGTATCAAGGAAAAGTTGGCTCCTCGTTATGTTGGACCCTATGGGATAGCTTAGAGGATTGGACCTTTGGCATATCGGTTGTTGTTGCCACCAGATTTGTCCTCCTTACATGATGTATTTCATGTGTCGATGTTGAGGAAGTATGAGCCAGATCCCTCTCATGGGTTGAGAACTGACGAGGTAGAGCTAGATAGAACTTTGAGCTACATTGAATATCCCTTGCAGATCTTAGATAGAAAAGAGAAACGGCTGAGGAATAAGACCAGTCCCTTGGTGATGGTCCAGTGGAGCAAGCATGGTAGAGAAGAAGCTACGTGGGAACTGGAAGAGAAGATGCAGCGTGAGTAGCCGCATCTGTTTGAGTGAGTGTAGTATCAGATTCCAGTAGTTGTTTTGTTGCTTGTGGTTGTTTTCCCTGTTATCTTGAACTCTTGGTTTGGTTGAGTCTGTTCAGATCTGAAGTTGTTTGATATCGAGGATGAAATCCTGTTTTAGTGGGGGAGAGATGTGAGACCCGAAAAGTTAAGAAAGATTGATTGAGTTAATTAATCGGATTTTATGAGACTCAGATTTGAGCGAGCAAATCTGGATGAGCTAGCTTGGAGTGGTATGCTTGGCGAAGCTATTAGGTTTGTATAAGTCTTGGAATCAGCCTTGGATCAATTTAGATTGTCAGCGGGATCTGATCAGATGTGAGTGTTGTCCATCGCTAAGTGATCGTGTTCAGCAGTGGTGATGGAATCTGTTGTCGCTAGGCAGATGTGAGTACGCTAGTGTGTTTCTGTAGCGAGTAGATAAACTACGTCGTTTGGATTAGTTGGAACGACAGCGTTTTGGTTTAGCGAGCGAGATGCAGATTTGAGGTGTTGGTCTTCAGATTTTGAGAGGGATCTGAGTGTTTAAGGAGCGGCGGCGTTTTGTGTTTCAGATTCCAATCGCGTTAGCAATTCAGTTTCGAGTAGCGAGGTGTTGTGTCCAGATGCGATAGTGGACCTTGAGCGACGTCGTTTGAGTAAGCCAGGATCTGTTGTGACGTAGGTCATATCTGATGTGAGATCAGATCCGAGTTGAAAATCAGCTTTGTACCTTAAGTTGTCGGTGGGATCTGTTCAGCAGATATGAGTAGATTTGAGTTTATATAAGAGGGTTTTTGACCCTTTGTCCATTTCAGATTCCAATCGCGTTAGCAATTCAGTTTCGAGTAGCGAGGTGTTGTGTCCAGATGCGATAGTGGACCTTGAGCGACGCGTTTGAGTAAGCCAGGATCTGTTGTGACGTAGGTCATATCTGATGTGAGATCAGATCCGAGTTGAAAATCAGCTTTGTACCTTAAGTTGTCGGTGGGATCTGTTCAGCAGATATGAGTAGATTTGAGTTTATATAAGAGGGTTTTGACCCTTTGTCCATTATTGTTCCCCGACACTTAGAATATTTCCCGTGAGCAAACTCTGTCACGATACCCTAGCTACTGTTCACCGAACCATATCTTCTCCGATTGTCGGCGGTAGATAGCTCCGACTGAAGTAAGAGTGGTAGCACTGGACTCCTCTTGCTAAGACGCTTCGTTTGGTGCTGCTTTTGGAAGCTTGCGTGAAGATGGTGAGGTGTGCGAAGACATCTCCCTTCTCTAGTCTGTTAGCATAAGCGTCGGATTTCATCTGCCGTTGAGGTAGCTTGTTGGTAAGTGTTAAAGATCCTACCTTGTTCTTTGTTTAGAGCCTTCTGTTGTGTAAGAAGGGTAGGACAATTTTGGTTGAGCTCGTAGCTCCCAATTCGTAGTTTTTGTGCTTCTGGCACTGAGCTAGGATTTTTTGTTTGGTTTAGCAGGTGTGAGATCTGTGTTGTTCGGGACTGCTTTGTCGTAGTTATAGCTAAGAAGAATTGAGGTACGGATGTGAGCTTGTTTTGCAGCTTTGGATTGAGCATGGGTGATTATGCTTGCTGCTGTGTATTCTTTGCTTCGTTGCATATGTTGTGTTGGACATTTTATCTGTTGCATACACGCATTTATCATATTGAGCTCAGATCTGTTGTAGCCGTGCCTTTTGTGCCTTGTTGTATTGATCTGTGCGTACCAGGATGCCTGTTGAGGACGAGCGGGTAAGTCCCGTATACCTCATCTCCCTGCTGGGATCTGTTAGCCACTATGAGCGGAGTGGGTAGCTCTCACATCTCATGAGTTGGGCAACACCGGGTTGAGCTATGTTTTGCATCTGGTGCCGTGTGTTGAGAAGAGTGGGTAGCTCCCATATACTCACACACCTCGTGGCCACTGTTATTCACTCGTATCTGTTCTTGATCAGCTTTGAGATTCTGGATCCCTATCATTGGTTGTAGCCTTCCGTCTGTACTCAGCTGTTCATGCATAGCATTTTCATATTATCTGTTGCTTTCCATTTGCTGTTTTTCTGTTGCTCTCCGTACTGGGGTTTGACCCCATGTCCCTCTGGTGCTGGTGTTTTTTGCCTGTACATGTGTTTTCAGGTTATCATGGTTACCCAGCTGGTCATGGAGTTGACCCAGCTGGAGGTGCCCCAGTGGTAATTGTAGCTCAGAAAGCTAAGGTACGGATGTGAGCTTGTTTTACAGCTTTGGAATAGGCATGGATATATGTGTATGTTGCTGGTGTGTTGTGTTGTGTATGCTATTGTGTTATTGATATAATCTGTCGCATCTGCATACACGCATTTTCCATGTTGAGCTCGGATCTTGTTAGCCGTGCCTTGTTATGATAACCTGTGAGTACCAGGATGCTTTGTTGAGGACGAGCGACAATACCGTGACCCTCATCTCCCTGCTGGGTTGTTGTTAGCCACTATGAGCTGATTGGATAGCTACCACACCTCATGAGTTGGGCAACAACAGGTTGAGTGATCTGTTATGCATCTGTTACAGTGTGTTGAGACGAGTGGATAGCTACCATGACCTCACACACCATGGCCACTATCTTCCATTCGCTTGGTTATTAGTTGTTGAGCTATTATTGAGTTCCTTTGGCTCCCTGCTTCGGTTGTAGCCTGCGGCTGTTGCTTTCTGCTGTTCTCATGCATAACACATGCATTTATATCTGTTGCCATCTGTTTGCCGTATTATGCTGCTCTCCGTACTGGGGCTTGATTGTTTTTGTTTGACTGTGTATTGTTCAGATTATCCAGGTTTCTCAGCTGGTCGTGGAGATGGCCCAGCTGATGGTGCCCCGGGAGGTGGATAGAGTGTTTCAGTTATATATATTGTATATATATATATATTAGGCAGTAGAGTCATCGTCGGGGAACGCCACGAGGATGTGATGTTCTATTGCTAATTTGATACTTATGTCTGGTAGTAACTCGATTCTTGTATTTGTTATTGTATCTGCTGTTGTTGGTTTTCGGTTGTTGTAAAACCAATATTTTGAGTATCAATGTATTTTTAAGCTATGTTTTCTAAGTCAAGACAAAGCGGAAAAAAATAAAAAATTTAGCCACTTTTAATGCTTCCGCGATTGTGTTTTGCGTGGTTTATCTCTGTGTTGTGCACCAGGACTGACCTTTTTGGTATCAGAGCTTAAGCTGGGATAAGAACAAATTCTTTTGATCCCACTTGAGTCTAGGAACAGTGTTGCTTGTTGCATGTGCATGACTATGTGATATACTTGCTGTGATATCTTTATGTTCTAGTTATCTCGTAGCTGCCGCCTAGACATAGGGTAGAGCGAGAGGACAGGTTCCGGTAGAATTCGAGGGTCAGAACGAGGATTTTGAGCATAGTGTTCCCCTTCATGGACATGCTAGACAGGTCGAGGATGAGGTAGATGAGCTGGTAGCCCGTGTGGACGACATGGAACTTGTGATGGTGAGGTTTCAGCGGATGAACCCTCAGATGTTCAATGGTGATGAGCCTAGTTCCGATGTGGAGTCCAGGTTGCAGCACATACCGGATTGTTTGATCGCGTACGGTACGACGATGAGCGTAGGTTGAGTTTGGCTACGTTCCAGTTGAGGAGGAATGCCGAGCGCTGGTGGAGAGGTGTGTCACGAGCTCTCGAGGATACTGGTGTTGGGATCACGTGGAACAGTTTCTGTACTGCCTTCCGACAGGAGTATGTCCCAGAATCTTATGTTAACGCCAGGGAGCGTGAGTTTGATAACCTGGTGCAGGGAACCATGTGTGTGGGGGAGTATGCCCGAAGGTTTTCTTCTCTCTTTGCGTATGTTCCGCATGTCTCTGGCCGTGAGAGGGCAAAGAGGAACAAGTTCATGGAAGGGCTGAATGAGGATCTTTACTCTTTGGTGTTGGCGAGTTCAACGACCAGCTATGCGGATGCGGTGGACAAGGCTATGGATATCGAAGAGGGATTGCAGAATCGTAGGTCTCGTGTTAGGCCGCAAGTTGTGCAAGGTAACCGTCCCATGGTTCCGGGGGTGCAGCCTTCCCAGACGTCTCAGTAATCCCAACCACCTCAGCAGGCAGCCCAACAATCTGGACGCCATAGGTTTAGGCCTTGTGGTCATCAGTTCAAGAAGAAGTCGGGTTCTAGTTCTTCTGGTTCGGGCAGTTCTAGCAGCAGTAGTCCCAGGGCTGATTTCTGTGGTCAGTGTGGAGGAAGGCACTCTTTGACGCAGTGTGTTGGAGTGCAAGGTGCGTGCAATATTTGCGGGCAGTATGGACATTTGCACGAGTGTGTCCTTTGGCTTGATCTCAGCACATCGCTGCCGCATCGCAGGGTCGTCCAGGAGGATCTTCTAGGGGTCGTTCTTTCCATGTTCAGCAGCATAGAGTGTGGGAGACTCAGCATAGGCCGTTTCAGCATCCTGGTCCTTCGCGTTTTGGACAGTATTCCCAGCCTCATTTCTCAGGACCGCAGCATGCCCAAGTGAATGCCATGACTAGGGAGCAAACGGAGGGCACTCCAGGACGAGTGATCGCAGGTGCTTGCTCTGTCTTTGATTTTCCAACACGTGTATTGTTTGATACTGGAGCATCACATTCGTTTATAGCTGATGCATTTGTGGTCGAGCATGGTTTACATACCACTTCTTTATGAGATGTTGTTTCCATTGCGACTCCTGCTGACGCGAGCCTGTTCTCCCAAGAGATTTTGTTGAATGACATTCTTAGGTTTGGTGAGAACATTTTGGTAGTGAATTTGATTCGGTTAGTAATGTGGGATTTCGATTGCATAGTAGGAATGGACGTGTTGTCTAGCTATAGGGCCACCGTGGATTGTTTCCATGGTGTTGTGCGTTTTCGGCCTCAGTTTGGCGAGAAATGGAATTTCTACGGTCACGATTCCCAATCGAAGATTCCTTTGATCTCTGCCATGGAAATGTTTAGCAGTCTGTCTTTGGAGAGCGTAGGATTTATGATCTATGCTTTAGACGCATCCTTTTCATCGTGTGTGGGGATAGGTGACATCCCTATCGCTCGTGATTTCCCTGACGTGTTTCCTGAGGAGATTCCTGGTTTTCCTTCGAGAAGGGAGATTGACTTTAGCATTAAGTTGGTGCCTGGTATAGCTCCTATCTCGTGTACTCCATATCGTTTAGCACGAGTCGAGTTGAGGGAGCTTAAGATACAACTTAGCGACTTGTTGGAGAAAGGCTTTATTAGGCCAAGTATGTCACCGTGGGAAGCTCCTATCTTGTTTGTGAAGAAGAAGGATGAATCGATGAGGATGTGCATTGACTTTCGGCAACTGAATAAGGCGACAGTGAAGAATAAGTGCCCTATATCGAGGATCGATGATTTATTTGATCAGCTTAAGGTTTCAGCGGTGTATTCTAAGATCGATCTACGTTCGGGGTACCATCAGTTGTGCATTCGAGAGGATGTTGTGAAAACTGTGTTTCGTACGAGTTATGGGCATTATGAGTTTTTGGTTATGCCTTTTGGTTTGACGAATGCCCCTGCAGCTTTCATGGATTTGATGAATCGAGTCTTTTGAGAATTCATCGATCAGTTTGTGATTGTGTTTATCGATGATATTTTGGTGTATTCGAAGACTCCTATGCAGCACAAAGAGCATTTGAGGATGGTTCTCCAAACCCTTCGAGACTCGCAGTTGTATGCTAAGTTCTCCAAATGCGAGTTTTGGTTAGACAAAGTGGTATTTCTGGGTCATGTCATTTCAGCTACAGGTATATTTGTTGATCCCAGTAATGTAGAGGCTGTTGTGAACTGGGAACGTCCCAAGAATGTTTCAGAGATTCGTAGATTTTTGGGATTTGCTAGCTATTATCTCCGCTTTATTTAGGGATTCTCTAGTATACCTAAGCCTATGACGCAGTTGACCCAGAAAGACAAGAGATTTGTTTGGACGGAGCAATGCGAGAACAATTTCCAATTGCTCAAAGAGAAGCTAACTTCAGCACCTGTGTTGGCTTTGACTTCAGGTTCCGGTGGTTTTGTGGTTTGTTCGGATGCTTTGCTTAATGGATTGGGTTGTGTGTTGATGCAGAATGATCGAGTCATTGCGTATGCTTCTCATCAGTTGAAACCACATGAGACTCGATACCCAGTTCATGATTTGGAGTTGGCAGTCGTGGTCTTTGCCTTGAAGATTTGGCGCCATTATCTGTATGACGAGCAGTTTGTGGTGTATACAGACCACAAGAGTCTTCAGTATCTTTTCTCTCAGTCAGATTTGAACATGAGACAACGTAGATGGATGGAGCTGCTTAAGGATTTTGATTGTGGATCCAATATCAACCTGGGAAAGTGAATGTAGTTGCTGATGCATTGACCAGAAAATCTCAAGTGTCTATGCTTGCTTCGTTGCAGACTTCGAAAGTTCATGAGCATCTAAGCACTACTGGTTGGCTTTTCTACCCAGGTGATGATTATGTTGTGGTATCTTCTTTTCAAGTGGAGCCACAGATTGTTGTGAATATTAGAGCAGCTCAGAGAACAGATCCATATATCCATGAGCTGAAGTTGAAGGCTAGAGCTGGACAGTTGGAAGATTATTCTGTCTCATATGATGGTTGTTTGAGATTTCGTGGCAGGTTGGTAGTGCCAAATCTGATTGATTTGAAGGAGGATATCTTGAGGGAAGAACATTGTAGTAGACATAGTGTCCATCCTGGTGGCAGCTCAGAGAACAGATCCATATATCCATGAGCTGAAGTTGAAGGCTAGAGCTGGACAGTTGGAAGATTATTCTGTCTCATATGATGGTTGTTTGAGATTTCGTGGCAGGTTGGTAGTGCCAAATCTGATTGATTTGAAGGAGGATATCTTGAGGGAAGAACATTGTAGTAGACATAGTGTCCATCCTGGTGCAAGGAAGATGTACCATGTCTTGAAGCCACACTACTGGTGGGAAGATTTGATGAGTGACGTTGCTGATTTTGTTGCGCATTGTCTGAATTATCAGCAAGTTAAGGCAGAAAGGATGAGACCTGGTGGTCTATTGCAAAGTTTAGAGGTGCCCCAATGGAATTGGGAGCATGTAGCAATGGATTTTGTTACATGTTTTCCTCGTTCCAGTCGAGGATGTGATGCTATCTGGGTTGTGATAGACAGACTTTCGAAGTTAGCTCACTTCATTCCCTACAGTATGACGCATTCCTTGAAGAAGATGGCGAAGTTGTACATATATTTCATGGTGCGTTTGCATGGTGTGCCTGTGTCCATTGTTTCCGATCGAGATCCGAGGTTTACTTCTAGATTTTGGAAGAGTTTGCAAACAGCTTTGGGCACCAGATTGGCTATGAGTACAACCTATCATCCCCAAACGATGGCCAATCTGAAAGGACTATCCAGACTTTGGAGGATATGTTGTGAAACGAACCAGACTCTAGAATTTTTTTTTTAAAAACATTTGCGGAAGCATAAACTTAAAAAAAAAATTCTACAGTCTGGTTCGTTTTAGTTGGTATCAGAGCGGTGGTTCTGGTGGGGTACTTGCCTGCTGCGTGGAGCTCAGAAGTCGCACTACCAGTCTGTGGTTTTCTTATTTTATTATTTATGTTTTTATTTTCATGCTGCATGTTTTAGCCTTGAATGATATTTTTGGACTTAGTATTTTAAAAAATAGACGCTTAGTCATGCACTTAGATTTACGTTATAAGGTTTTGGTGTATCAGAACAATGCCTCCCCGTCATGATAGGAGCCAGCAGGATGACGCTACACCTCCTCCTCCTCCCCCACCACCTCAGTTGACCCCGTACGAGCGAGCTAGCGTGGACATGCTCGTTGGATTACTAGGCTACTGGATCGTCAGTCAGAGAGACCCGGGAAGTCGCATGAGGAAGACGTTGTGGAGAGGTTCCGCAAGCAAGGACCGAAGGAGTTTGCTGGTACCATATATCCACTGTTTGCTGAGGAGTGGATTCAATCCATGGAGACTATCTACGACTACATGGGTCTAGCGGACTCCGACAGGGTCCGTTGCGCTATTTTCATGCTGAAGGGAGACGCTGATCTTTGGTGGATGGGCACAGTAGTTGGACTGTATCTGGAGAGACTATCTTGGAAAGAGTTCAAGAAAGTCTTTTATGAGAAGTATTTTCCTGTTGATTCCAGGAGCTAGCTGATTCGGTCGTTTTGTTAGAGTAGATGCCCAACTAGCCAACTTGTGACGTGCGGGTTTATAGACTCTTGTATATGACAATCTTTATATATGATATTTCGCATTTATTTATGGCATTCTTTACTTTCATTGTGTTGTATGATGATTAACAATTGCGTTGAGTAAAGACCTATAATGCACTAAAGTGTATGTTAGATGTGATAGTGGGTATGACGGCTATCATGAAACACATCTAATAGTCACTGTGTATTCTGAATTAGTTCCTAGTCGATTGGGCCGTCAAAATGAGGATAAGGCCGCCCGAGCTCGAGACTAGTATCTGCGATGCGAAGTACCATGTTTCATTGGTAGCGAACATTGTGATGTTGCATGCAGATAGATAGTGAGTTACCTGGTGATCTATCGAACTACCCTCGTTCGGACTTTTCAAGTGGTTACCATTTGTCGAGTGGATAAGTCCGAG
>KV003353.1:0-13418 GCA_001598015.1 Dorcoceras hygrometricum | reverse complement strand
AACAACCAGTCGCTACAACCAGTCGCAGGATAAGAAAACGCTAACATATAAAACCAGACGCAACTGCTGAAATTGCATCTGCTGATGAACAGTAAACTGCTGAATATTACGAAGACAACGCTACTGCTGACTTCTAACCAAGAAATGCACCTGCTGGTGTTAACAAAGAAATACACCTGCTGGTTTTAGCAAAAGAAATGCACCTGCTGGTGTACAGTGCATCTGCTGATTTTATGAAAACAGAGCAACTGCTGAATACCAATAGCTGATGAACAAACTATCAGCTGATGAACACTAAAATATGCAACAGCTGAACACGAAATAGTGCGACTGCTGGTCGCAACTACTGAACTCAAACAATGCGACAGCTGAAATCTATACTTAGAATATTTTCAACAAAAAATATCAGTCGTGGTATAAGAACTAAATCTCATACTTAACATGTAGATAACCATGAACTACGAAGGTTACCTTCCTCTAAAGACTTCGACATATCTTATGAAACTTCTGGAAAAGATCGAATAAGCTACTTGTAAGCTACTTCGATGAATGAATCACTGAAAACCTCAGGAATTCCTTAGAAGAACATCATCAAAACATTTTCTAAATCATCTTTGAATCAAAATAAAGTAACTCAACTTCTTTCGAAAACAGAGCATGAACTTCTGGTTTTCTTTGAAGAACAGCCGAAGCCATCTTCCTTTTCTTTAAAACCATACATAACCATAAAAACAGAATTGAATATATGCTTTCTATTGAGTGAGCAAGAAACAGAGTTTACTTGCCTGTAATCTTTAACACAAGAACAGCAGAATTCTAGCAGAGTTCTACGCACCGACTGTTTCCTTTAAAAACACTTTGAAAGATTTCTGTTCGGTTTCTTTAGAAAGAGCACCGCTTCAATATGCTTTTGATTTGAGAGTAATGATGCATGAAGCAGCTTAATGTCCTATTTATATGATTTACAAAGTCTAAGGAAGGAAAACACGTTTAATCAATATGCTCAAATACACTAGAAGCGTACCCTGTTTTAAGATAAAACATGCACAATGAAATCCGAACTTCTTTTTAGTTAAAACAAGGATTCATTTGGCTTGTAGAAATCAACTAAACCTCTGCAATCGTATTCGTAACATCTGAATATCAATCCATAATAAAATGAAGATTGAACATCATGCAAGAAACAAAATCAAATGCACGTATACATGAAATCTGGTATTTAGCCTTTAACTAAAGAAAAGCTAATCAATGCATAGGCAGAAATCTGAAACTTGATCAATTCGAAGATTGAAATCAAATAGCATTGTAATCCCTCAAATCTCATAATTCTTAATTGTGGACTTCTAAAAGATCTGGTCGTTACAATCTACCCCCCTTAAAAGAATTTTGTCCCCGAAATTTACTTACTTAAAGAAATCTGGGTAGTTTCTCTGCATATCAGATTCCACTTCCCACGTTGCTTCTCTTTCTGAGTGATTTGTCCACTGCACTTTGATCATTGGGATAGTTCTGTTTCTCAACCTACGATTTTCTTTTGCTAAAATCTTTTCTGGAGTTTCTTCGTAAGTCAAGTCTAGTTCTAATTGCATTGGTTCAAATCTGATTACATGCGATGGGTTCGCAATATATTTTCGAAGTGCAGAAATATGGAACACGTTATGGACAGTAGACATCTGAGGTGGTAGCGCTAATCGATACGCTAATGTTCCAATTCTTTCTAAGATCTGGAATGGTCCAACATATCTGGGACTTAACTTCCCTTTCTTTCCAAATCTCAAAACACCTTTCATTGGGGAGACTTTGAGGAACACATGATCTCCTACCACAAAATTCAAATCTCTTCGATGAGCGTCTGCAAAACTTTTCTATCTACTTTGTGCAGTCTTCATTCTTTCACGTATTCTCTTAATTTCTTCTGAGGTCTGTTCTATAACATCAGGACCTATTTCATTTCTTTCACCTACATCATCCCAAAGAATTGGTGATCGACACTTCCTGCCATACAGAGCTTCGTATGGTGCCATTTCTATCGATGCTTGATAACTGTTGTTATAGGTGAATTCAATCAATGGTAACTTAGAATCCCAACCTTCTGAAAAATCAAGAACACTAGCCCTTAACAAATCTTCCAGTATTTGAATTACTCTTTCTGATTGCCCATCGGTTTGAGGATGGAACGCTGTACTGAAAGTTAGTTTCGTTCCTAAGGCTTGGTGTAAACTTTTCCAGGATCTCGAAGTGAATCTGGGATCCCTGTCTGATACTATAGAACTTGGAATGCCGTGCAGTCTGACTATTTCCTTAATATACAACTCTGCATACTTATTCAAATCATAAGTTGTCTTTACAGGAAGAAAATGAGCAGACTTAGTTAGTCTGTCAACTATTACCCAAATTGCATTAAAACCCTGAACTGATCTGGGTAATCCTACAACAAAATCCATTGCTATGTTATCCCATTTCCAAACAGGTATAGGAAGTGGTTTTAACATTCCCGCAGGCCTCTGGTGTTCTGTTTTAACTTGTTGGCACGTTAAA
This sequence comes from Dorcoceras hygrometricum, assembly GCA_001598015.1. Classification (NCBI taxonomy): domain Eukaryota; kingdom Viridiplantae; phylum Streptophyta; class Magnoliopsida; order Lamiales; family Gesneriaceae; genus Dorcoceras; species Dorcoceras hygrometricum. Next base: position 10,880 of record KV003353.1, on the reverse strand, counting down.
CATTCTGCAACAAATCTACAGATGTCACGTTTCATCCCTGGCCACCAAAACAGAGCTTTTAAATCTTTGAACATTTTTGTTCCGCCTGGATGTATTGAATACGGCGAATTGTGGGCTTCATTCATAATCTCATTGCGCAAATTTTCAGTGCGCGGTATCCACAATCTACCTTGATATTTTACAACTCCTTCTTCTACTGTATACAGATTTGATCCTCTGTTTTTGTCTTGTTCCTCCATTTCTGGAGTTGATCATCCCTCGCTTGCCCTTATTTGATCCTATCTTTGAGTGTTGATTGGATCGTGAGAACTGATAACTTAGCAGCATTTTCTCTTCTAATTATAAAAAGTTCAAATCGATAGATCTCTAACGCTAGGAGGAACTGAACTGAAATCTGTGCTAGTCCCACGCTTCTTCTACTTAATGCGTCTGCTACCACGTTGGCTTTTCCTTGATGATAACTAATTACGCAATCGTAATCCTTAACCAATTCAAGCCATCTTCTCTGTCTCATGTTCAGCTCTTTCTGGGTAAAGAAATATTTAAGGCTCTTATGGTCTGTAAAAATTTTGCATTTTTCACCGTAAAGATAGTGTCTACAGATCTTTAAAGCGAAAACTACTGCTGCTAATTCAAGGTCATGCGTAGGATAATTCTTTTCATGGATCTTCAATTGCCTGGAAGCGTAAGCAATTACTTTTCTTTCTTGCATTAGAACAGCTCCTAACCCTATCTTCGATGCATCGGTGTAAATCACAAAATTCCCTTTCTCTGTTGGTAACGTTAGAACAGGGGCTTCAACTAATGCATGTTTTAATTTCTCAAAGCTGGATTGGCACTTGAGAGTCCAATCATATTTCACGTTCTTCTTAGTTAAGGCCGTTAATGGAACAGCGATCTTCGAAAATCCTTCTATGAATCTTCTGTAATATCTTGCAAGTCCTAGGAAACTACGGATTTCTGAGACATTCTTAGGTACAGGCCAATCTCGAACAGATTTCACCTTTGAAGGATCTACTTCTATTCCATTCTTTGAAATAATGTGACCCAAGAATACTACTTTGTCAATCCAAAACTCACATTTACTAAACTTAGCAAATAATTGTTTAATTCTTAATATCTGCAAAATTTCTCTAAGGTGTTCTTCGTGTTCGTTTCTGTTCTTCGAGTAAATCAAAATATCATCTATAAACACGATGACAAATCTGTCTAGGTAAGGTTAAAATACTCGATTCATCAAATCCATAAATACTGACGGCGCATTCGTTAATCCAAAGGGCATACCTAGAAATTCAAATTGGCCGTATCTAGTTCTAAAAGAAGTTTTGAGACATCTGTTTCTTTAACACGTAACTGGTGATATCCAGATCTCAGGTCTATCTTGGAAAATATAGCAGCTCCTCGAAGTTGATCAAATAAATCGTCGATCCTAGGGAGAGGATATTTATTCTTAATCGATGTACTGGGTCTAATGAAACCTTTATCCAGTAGCTCTTGAATCTGATCTTTTAATTCTTTCATTTCCTTAGGAGCAAGTCTATAGGGAGGCTTTGAAATTGGAGCGGCTTCTGGTACTAAATCAATAGTAAATTCTAATTCTCGAATGGGAGGTAAACCCGAAACATCTTCTGGAAAAATATCTTGGAATTCTCTTACAACAGATACTTCTTCTAGTTTCTTTTTCTTTTCAGGTTCTAATGATATAATGTTTACCAAAAATCCCTGGCAACCATTTCTTAAACATTTCTGGGCTTTCATCGCTGATATTAGCTTAAGGGTCTTCACATAATTACCAGCTTTGAATGAAAATGAATTTCCATCGGGTTTCTTAATAAAAACAGATCTTTGCTTAAAGTCTATAACAGCTTCGAATCTATTCCCAATATAAAGTCAAATTCGAACATAGGTAATACTATAAGATCTGCATAAACAATATTACCCTGCAATTCAAGTTCTACATTTCGAATTACTTGATTGGTTACTATGTTTTCTCCTGTAGGAGTCTGAACACAGTATCCTACTTCTATTTCTACCGGTTTAACAGGTAATTTCTCAGAAAATCTATCTGATACAAAAGAATGCGTTGCACCAGAATCTAATAATGCTACGGTAGAAATATTGGCTACAGAAATTTTACCCGTTACTACAGTGGTGTCTGCCGGAGCTTCTTCTGTTGTCATCACATAAGCTCTGCTTGTGATGAGTTGTTGTTGAGCCTGCTTTTGTTGCTTCTGAGGACAACTTCTCGACATGTGGCCTGGTTTACCACAAGTATAACATACATTCTGTGAGGATTCAGATTTCTAATTAGTGATTAATCGGATTTTGAGTTAGATCAATCACGAGAATTAAGAATTTAGATTTCTGGAGTTTCGAATTTTTAGTGAAATCTGATTTGGAAATATAATAGATCTCTAGTTGGGATTGTCCAGATTTTAATTGGTGTTTTTCGTGTGAAATCTGGTCGAGAATTGTTGAGATTTAGAATGAATTTGATAGAGATCTGTTTTCCTTTAGCGCTGCGAGTATTGTTGTGAAAAGAAGAGTAAGCGTTGTGTTAGGTGAAAGCTGTTCAAATTTGAGAAGCTGGATCGTGAGAAATGAATGCGTTGTTCTTTTGAAATTTAGATCTGATGACGTAATCAGGTCTTCCGTGTGACGTAAGCATCGCTAGATGGTGATCGCATTTGAGTCGTAGCGAAAGATCTGGCAGCGCTTGAGGGTGACGTCAGCAGGTCTGGTGGATGACGTAAGCAGATCTGTTGTTAGAAGCGTGTACTCGGGCGTGAGATCTGTTGCTTTTAGCGTTAAGATCTGTTTTGCTCATGCGACGTCGTTTTGTGCTTATACGCTGAACGTTGGTTTGCTTTTGCATTGTGCGAGATCTGTTGGGCGATTTTTGAGTAGTAGATATCTGTTTTTGTCGGTGTTGGACTTGTTTGGTAGCTTTTGAGTAGAGGATATTTATATAAGTGTTGAGTTACACTTAGAGCATTCCAGACCTGATATTTCTTATCCTCAAACTCGAAACCCTCGATTTTAGCTACTGTTCACCGTCACTTTCAATCGCCATTTGCCGTTGATTCCGACCTCCGTTTTGCGAGTTCTTGGTAGCGTTGGAAACCTCTTGAAAAGATCTTTCTACTCTTACCAATCTTGACGGCTGTGTTGAGCAATTTAAGCTTCTAGGAATTTTGAAGGGAATTGTTGAGGAAGCTTCCAAGGCAGTAAGCTTGAGTTGGTTACTGGCCGTTGCTTGTGAAACCTGTTAAGGTAGTTTGAACAATTAAGGTACGAATTGAGCAGCACTTACAGCTTGAGCGTGAACATGACTGATTCGGTGTTGTGGAATGTGTGATGTTGTTGTTATGTGTTTACGTGAAGCAGTAATGAATTGATTGACTTGTTGTTCTGTTCTCACGTATTATAAATGTATGTATTGACATTGATTGGCATACATGCATACATATTGGGCCTTGACAGATTTGATTGATGACCCTAGCCACGTTGGAGCTGGCCAACAGGTGTGTTGTGCACCAGTCCAACGCTATCATCGGAGTGGTGTTGCCAGACCTGATAGGCTACCACTGAGCTGTGAGGACCGACGGGTCCCGATAAATCACGGACCGATGATTTCCCAGTTGATTGACCGCGGTGTAGAGGCGACATGATTTGATTTGACGATTGATTCCTTGGACAGCCACATGCATTTCATAGCACTGATTGTTAGTATGTTGCATGTGTAGCTGTTTGATAGCTCTTCGTACTGAGGCTTGACCTCGTACTTGTTTTTCCTGTTTTTGTTGTTTGGGTCTGCGTGCCCATTTGCAGGAGTTTCAGGTAACTTAGCTGGGCAGAGTGGAAGTTCAGCTGGTCGATCCCCGCATCCCCGAGTCCCAGTATATTTATGATATGTATTAAACCGGGGGATGCCCCGTGTTTTATTGTATTTGGGGGATCTGTATTTTGAATTGATTTATGTGGTTACTTGCAGTATCGAGTTGAGTAAACTTCTATTTTGAATATCGAATATTTTGAATGAATGATTTGAAGTTCAGGCCTTTGTATTTCGAAAAAATTTTAAGCCCTGATTTTAAGCTTCCGTGATTATGCGCTTATTAGGTGTTAATTGTTAGTAATTAGCACGGGGCCTGGCATTTTTGGTATCAGAGCTTAAACTGGGATAAGCTCGATTTCTTTTGATCACACTCGAGTCTAGGCACAGAGTTTTGATTTGATTGCCTCTGTGACTTATGTGATATATTATCTGTCTTGCTGTTATACCTGCTGTGAGACCTTATCTCTAGGCTTGTTTAGATGCCTCCGAGACGAGGAAGAGATAGGAGAACTAGACGTTCTGAGGAGGAGTCTAGAGCAGGTAGTGATGATGACGCCCAGGTTGAGGACGTCACTAGGCAGATAGGTGGAATGGAGTTAGTCTTAGCCCGATTTCAGCGGACGAACCCACCGACGTTGACCGGTACCGAGGGTGGCTCTAGGGCTGAGGCGTGGCTTGTTCAGATGGAGGAGCTATTTGATACCCTGGAGTATGCGCCAGAAAAGAGACTGAAGTTGGCAGTGCTGCAGCTGCGAGATGATGCTCAGCGCTGGTGGAGGAGTACTTCGAGGATGCTTCGAGATAGTGGGACGATGCTCACTTGGGATGTTTTCTGCGAAGCCTTTCGACGCGAATACACCCCAGAGTCCTACTTCGCTAGTCGGGAACGTGAATTTGACAACCTGAAGCAAGGTGATTTGCGTGTGGCCGAGTATGCAAGGCGGTTTTCTGCGCTTCTAGTGTACATGCCAGCTGTGGCGAACCAAGAGCGAACAAAGAGGAACAAGTTTATGAAGGGCTTGAGACCTGACCTGTATCGGATGGTGCTGTCTGGGTCCCCGGCGACTTTTATGGATGCTGTGAACAATGCAGTGGATATCGAGGAGAGTTTGATGGATCCTGAGGCTCCAGTGCATCAGACGACCGCTCGTGCTTCTCAGCCGGCTCAGGCGGTGTCGCAGTCGTATCAATCTCCGCAGGGATCACAGCAGTCTAGTCGCCAGCAATTTAGACCTAGAGGGAAGCAGTTCAAGAAGAAGGGCCATTCGAGTTCTTCTGGATCAGTGAGCTCTGGTTCTGGCAGTGGTTCCGCCCTTCTGTAGTCTGTCAGCATAAGCGTGGCTTTGCTTCTGCCGTTCAGGTAGCTCGTTGGGTAAGTGTTAAGATCCTACCTTGTGCTAAGCTTAGAGATTTCTGTTGCATTAGAAGGGTAGGATAGATTTGGTTGAGCTCGTAGCTCCCAATTTGTAGTTTCTGTGCTACTGTCCCTGAGCTGGTATCTGTGTTTGGCTTAGTAGGGTGAGATCTGTGTTGCTCGGGACTGCTTTGTGGTAATTGTAGCTCAGAAGACTTGAGGTACGGATGTGAGCTTGTTTACAGCTTTGGATTGAGCATGAGTGATTATGCGTGCTGTTTTGTATTCCTTGCATCGTTGTATATGTTCTGTGTTGGAAATTTTATCTGTTTCATACACGCATTTGTCATATTGAGCTCAGATATATTTAAGTCGTGCCTTGTTATCTCGATCTGTGCATACCAGGATGCTTGTTTAGAGGCCGAGCGGGTAACTCCAGTCACCCTCATCTCCCTGCTGGGATCTGTTAGCCACTATGAGCGGAGTGGGTAGCTCCCACACCTCATGAGTTGGGCAACAACAAATTGAGCTGTGTTTTGCATCTGGTGCCGTGTGTTGAGACGAGTGGGTAGCTCCCATATGCTCACACACTTCGTGGCCACGTCCAGTTGTATCTGTCTTTGATCAGTGATCATCTTTGAGTTGCCTTCGAGATTCTAGCTCCCTGCCATTGGTTGTAGCCTTTTGTTTTTATTCAGCTATTCATGCATAGCATTTGCATATTACTTGTTGCTTTTAATTAGCTGTGTTATATTGCTCTCCGTACTGGGGTTTGACCACGTGTCCCTCTGGGGCTGGTGTTTGTTTTCCTGTGTGTGTTGTTCAGGTTTTCCAGGTTACTCAGCTGGTCGTGGAGTTGACCCAGCTGGAGGTGCCCCAGGAGGTGGTTAGAGTGTCCCAGTTAGCGTATAACATACATGTATCTGTACTAGTAGCCGGGGAATGTCCTGTGCTTTGTTGTATTCCGTTGTATTGTATAAGATACATGTTGTACTGTTGTACTGTGTCTTTTAGTCTTGTGTATTTTGTAAACTGGGATATTTTGAGTACTGCAGTATTTTAAATGCTATCGCTAGGTAATGCAGGATTCATGATCTACGCACTCGATAGTTCCCAGGAGCAGCGATTAGAGTTGAGTGTCATCCCCGTTGTTCGAGAGTTTCCCGATGTGTTTCCAGATGAGATTCCTGGATTCCCTCCTCGACGTGAGATCGACTTCAGTATTGATTTGGCGCCTGGTACCGCCCCGATTTCTAGAGCTCCTTACCGGTTGGCGCCAGCAGAGTTGAAAGAGCTGAAGGAACAGTTGAGCGATCTCTTAGAGAAAGGCTTCATCAGACCGAGCATGTCACCTTGGGGAGCTCCGATTTTGTTTGTGAAAAAGAAAGATGGCACTATGAGGATGTGCGTGGACTTTAGACAGTTGAATAAGGCCACGGTGAAGAACAAGTATCCTCTGCCGAGGATTGATGACTTGTTCGATCAGCTGCAGGGATCAGTTGTTTACTCGAAGATTGACTTGCGCTCTGGTTATCACCAGTTGCGAATTAGAGACGCTGATGTAGAAAAGACGGCCTTCCGGACTCGATATGGGCATTTTGAGTTTCTTGTCATGCCTTTTGGATTGACGAATGCCCCTGCTGTCTTTATGGATTTGATGAATCGCGTCTTCAGCGAGTATAGCGATCGGTTCGTTATCGTCTTCATAGATGACATCTTGGTATACTCGAGGAGCAAGAGAGAGCACAAGGAGCATATGAGACTTGTATTACAGAGATTGAGAGACTCGCAGCTCTATGCCAAATTCAGCAAGTGCGAGTTTTGGCTCGACAGGATTATCTTTTTGGGTCACGTGATTTCGGCACAAGGAATTTCGGTAGATCCGAGCAAGGTTGAAGCAGTGCTTAACTGGGAGAGACCTCGGAACGTTTCAGAAATCCGCAGTTTCTTGGGATTGGCCGGCTACTATAGACGTTTCATTGAGAAGTTTTCTTCGATAGTCAGGCCTATGACGCAGTTGACTCAGAAAGATAAGAGATTTGTATGGACTGATGAGTGCGAGTTCAGTTTTCAGACGCTGAAGGAGAAGTTGACTACTGCTCCTGTTTTGGCCCTACCGTCTGGCTCCGGAGGATTTGTTGTGTGCTCCGATGTTTCTCTGAGTGGATTAGGGTGTGTGTTGATGCAGAACGGGTACGTGATTGCGTATGCGTCTCGACAGTTGAAGCCTCACGAGACGAGGTACCCGGTTCATGATTTGGAGTTGGCTGCGATAGTGTTTGCCTTGAAGATTTGGCGGCATTATCTCTATGGTGAAGAATTTGTGGTGTACACCGACCACAAGAGCCTGAAATATATCTTCACGCAGTCGGATTTGAATATGAGGCAGCGACGCTGGATGGAATTGCTTAAGGATTTTTACTGTGAGATTCAGTATCAGCCTGGGCGAGTGAACTTGGTAGCAGATGCTCTAAGTCGAGAGTTTACTTGCCTGTAATCTTTAACACAAGAACAGCAGAATTCTAGCAGAGTTCTACGCACCGCCTGTTTCCTTTAAAAACACTTTGAATGATTTCTGTTCGGTTTCTTTAGAAAGAGCACCGCTTCAATATGCTTTTGATTTGAAAGTAATGATGCATGAAGCAACTTAATGTCATATTTATATGATTTACAAAGTCTAAGGAAGGAAAACACGTTTAATTAATATGCTCGAATACACTAGAAGCGTACCCTGTTTTAAGATAAAATATGCACAATGAAATCCGAACTTCTTTTAGTTAAAAACAAGGATTCATTTGGTTTGTAGAAATCAACTAAACCTCTGCTATAATCGTATTCATAACATCTGAATATCAATCCATAATAAAATGAAGATTGAACATCGTGCAAGAAATAAAATCAAATGCACGTATGCATGAAATCTGGTATTTAGCCTTTAACTAAAGAAAATCTAATCAATGCATAGGCAGAAATCTGAAACTTGATCAATTCAAAGGTAGAAATCAAATAGCATTGTAATCCCTCAAATCTCAAAATTCTTAATTGTTGACTTATAAAAGATCCGGTCGTTACAATCTACCCCCCTTAAAAGAATTTTGTCCCCGAAATTTACTTACTTAAAGAAATCTGGGTAGTTTCTCTGCATATCAGATTCCACTTCCCACGTTGCTTCTCTTTCTGAGTGATTTGTCCACTGCACTTTGATCATTGGGATAGTTCTGTTTCTCAACCTACGATTTTCTTTTGCTAAAATCTTCTGGAGTTTCTTCGTAAGTCAAGTCTGGTTCTAATTGCATTGGTTCAAATCTGATTACATGCGATGGGTTCGCAATATATTTTCGAAGTGCAGAAATATGGAACACGTTATGGACAGTAGACATCTGAGGTGGTAGCGCTAATCGATACGCTAATGTTCCAATTCTTTCTAAGATCTGGAATGGTCCAACATATCTGGGACTTGACTTCCCTTTCTTTCCAAATCTCAAAACACCTTTCATTGGGGAGACTTTGAGGAACACATGATCTCCTACCACAAAATTCAAATCTCTTCGATGAGCGTCTGCAAAACTTTTCTATCTACTTTGTGCAGTCTTCATTCTTTCACGTATTCTCTTAATTGATTCTGAGGTCTGTTCTATAACATCAGGACCTATTTCATTTCTTTCACCTACATCATCCCAAAGAATTGGTGATCGACACTTCCTGCCATACAGAGCTTCGTATGGTGCCATTTCTATCGATGCTTGATAACTGTTGTTATAGGTGAATTCAATCAATGGTAACTTAGAATCCCAAACTTCTGAAAAATCAAGAACACTAGCCCTTAAAAAACTTCCAGTATTTGAATTACTCTTTCTGATTGCCCATCGGTTTGAGGATGGAACGCTGTACTGAAAGTTAGTTTCGTTCCTAAGGCTTGGTGTAAACTTTTCCAGAATCTCGAAGTGAATCTGGGATCCCTGTCTGATACTATAGAACTTGGAATTCCGTGCAGTCTGACTATTTCCTTAATATACAACTCTGCATACTTATTCAAATCATAAGTTGTCTTTACAGGAAGAAAATGAGCAGACTTAGTTAATCTGTCAACTATTACCCAAATTGCATTAAAACCCTGAACTGATCTCGGTAATCCTACAACAAAATCCATTGCTATGTTATCCCATTTCCAAACAGGTATAGGAAGTGGTTTTAACATTCCCGCAGGCCTCTGGGGGTCGGCGGTAACTTGTTGGCACGTTAAACATTCTGCAACAAATCTACAGATGTCACGTTTCATCCCTGGCCACCAATAACGCTAGAGGGATCTGAACTGAAATTTGTGCTAGTCCCACGCTTCTTCTACTTAATGCGTCTGCTACCACGTTCTCTTTTCCTGGATGATAACTAATTACGCAATCGTAATCCTTAACCAATTCAAGCCATCTTCTCTGTCTCATGTTCAGCTCTTTCTGGGTAAAGAAATATTTAAGGCTCTTATGGTCTGTAAAATTTCGCATTTTTCCCCGTAAAGATAGTGTCTCCAGATCTTTAAAGCGAAAACTATTGCTGCTAATTCAAGGTCATGCGTAGGATAATTCTTTTCATGGATCTTCAATTGCCTGGAAGCGTAAGCAATTACTTATTTCTTACATTAGAACAGCTCCTAACCCTGTCTTCGATGCATCGGTGTAAATCACAAAATTCCCTTTCTCTGTTGGTAACGTTAGAACAGGGGCTTCAACTAATGCATGTTTTAATTTCTCAAAGCTGGATTGGCACTTGAGAGTCCAATCATATTTCACGTTCTTCTTAGTTAAGGCCGTTAATGGAACAGCGATCTTCGAAAATCCTTCTATGAATCTTCTGTAATATCCTGCAAGTCCTAGGAAACTACGGATTTCTGAGACATTCTTAGGTACAGGCCAATCTCGAACAGATTCCACCTTTGAAGGATCTACTTCTATTCCATTCTTTGAAATAATGTGACCCAAGAATACTACTTTGTCAATCCAAAACTCACATTTACTAAACTTAGCAAATAATTGTTTATTTCTTAATATCTGCAAAATTTCTCTAAGGTGTTCTTCGTGTTCATTTCTGTTCTTCGAGTAAATCAAAATATCATCTATAAACACGATGACAAATCTGTCTAGGTAAGGTTGAAATACTCGATTCATCAAATCCATAAATACTGACGGCGCATTCGTTAATCTAAAGGGCATAACTAGAAATTCAAAATGGTCGTATCTAGTTCTAAAAGAAGTTTTGGAGACATCTGTTTCTTTAACACGTAACTGGTGATAACCAGATCTCAGGTCTATCTTGGAAAATATAGCAGCTCCTCGAAGTTGATCAAATAAATCGTCGATCCTAGGGAGAGGATACTTATTCTTAATCGTTAGTTTGTTCAATTCCCTATAATCGATGCATAGACGCATACTCCCATTTTTCTTCTTTACGAAAAGCACTGGTGCACCCCAAGGTGATGTACTGGGTCTAATGAACCCTTTATCCAGTAGCTCTTGAATCTGATCTTTTAATTCTTTCATTTCCTTAGGAGCAAGTCTATAGGGAGGCTTTGAAATTGGAGCGGCTTCTGGTACTAAATCAATAGTAAATTCTAATTCTCGAATGGGAGGTAAACCCGAAACATCTTCTGGAAAAATATCTTGGAATTCTCTTACAACAGATACTTCTTCTAGTTTC
>KV003348.1:0-13781 GCA_001598015.1 Dorcoceras hygrometricum | reverse complement strand
AATACTCAAAATATATCCCAGTTTTAAACCAACAAAAGTGCTACGAACCACAGAAGTACAGTACAACATAAAACATGCATCAAGTACCTGACAACAACCACAACTGAATACAACAGAGCACAGGGAATCCCCTAGCTAAGTACTGATACATATATATATACTTTACTAACTGGGATACTCTAACCACCTCCAGGGGCACCTCCATCCGGGCCAAATCCACGACCAGATGAGTAACCTGAGAACCCTGAACAAACAACAGGCAAACAAAACAAACCAAGCTCTAGAGGGACATTGGGGTCAAACACCAGTACAGAGAGCAACTATAAATCAGCAATGAACAGCAAAGATAAAATGCAGATGCTATGCATGAAGAACGGGACAACAGCCGAAGCCTACAACTGAAGAAGGGAGCCAAGGAGCATCAAGCACAGCTCAACAGAATCTGCAACGAATAGTGGCTACTGGTGTGTGTACAAGCATACGGGAATTACCCGCTCATCTTTACACCACACCCGAATACCAGATGCATCAAACAGCTCAACCTGCCGTTGCCCAACTAATGAACTGTGGTAGTTAACATCTCGGCGCATGAGGGATAATAGATCACAGCAGGGAGATGAGAGTGCGGTATTGCCGCTCGCCCTCGCATCCTAGTAATAAAACATAGCAACAACAACAAGGCATGGCTGCAACAACTGAATGGAATATGCGTGTATGCAACAGCTAATAAAACAGATAGCATAAAACATATGCAACATCAATCATACACGGCAATTCACAAAACAACAACCTCACAATTTATCCAAGCCATAACCATGCTGAATTACAAGCTCCAAATCCGTACCTCGATATTCTGTGCAACAATTACCACAAACGGGGTCCCGAGAAATATGATAAGAAACCTGCTAAACAACACGCATAATTCTGAGGGACTCTAACACAGAACCACAAACTGGGAGCTACACTCAACCAGCAATTAATCCTACCCAACAACTCAACTGGAAGCTCTAAATAGGGCTAAGAATAAGATCTCATCGAATAATTCGAAGTTCTACCTGCACACACGAACACACTACCGAAGATAGCAACTTCGCGATCAAGATCTAGCCCACTACAGCTTCCAAAATAGGTATCAATCGAAAGAGCAACTCTCAAGGAGTGCAGCGCCAACGGTCTTGCTCAAAACAGAGATGGGAAACGACGGGAATCGTCGGAGAAAAGCTATGGTGAAAGTGCTTAGGGTTCGAGAAAAAAGTCGACAATCGGGGAAAAATATTCTAAGTATGGAATCTGTTAAACAATCGAAGACCAAGTCTTCTAATAAATACACTACTCAATTTGCAGATAGAAATAGGAACAAATTCCATCAACAAAATCAGTTGTCATCGCTGTTATCTCAACCAGCAGCTGAATCTCGCACCAGCTATTACCTATCGCTGTTATATCAACCAGCAGTTAGATCTCTCAACAACGCTAAGGCTAAACGGCGTCGCACCAACTTAACCAAACGACGTCGCAGAGGGACACGTCACCTCGCTACCAACAGCTGATCAACAAACCAGCAGCTGAATAAAACAACGCACCAAATCTCTCAAAAGCTGATGTCTATCATAACCAACAGCTGGTACAAAGCGCTCCACTCAAAACGCTGTTGTTCCAACTTATCAAAACGACATAGTTTCGCTACCCGCTACAAAACACGCTAACGAAACCAACAGCTGGTTCCTGTGCACAAAATGTCTTCGCTTCAGAGTCCCTTAGCGCTCTCTGCTGATCATCGCAACTAAAATACCAGCAGCTGATCACTCGCAACAGCTGGTCTCTCGCAACAGCTGGATACAAGCTAATACATCAATGACTGAAATCCACGTCAGCATTGCTGCTGCTTCCTACCAAAACGCAACGACTGAAATCTAACGAAGCACTGCTGCCCCAACTGATTCCTACTACTACTGCTGATATCTTTCCAACTGCTGATTCCAACACTTAGGAAAATTCGATGGTTACACCAAGCACATCGACCAACAGCTGGTCCAAACCCTACCAACACCTGATTGCGAAAACACAGGTCTTACATCTCTCCCCCACTAAACACGATTCTTCCTCGAAATCAACAAGTCCAGGAACAACTCAACTGAACCCAAGAGTTCAAGATAACTGAGCAAACAACAAACAACAAATAGGGAAAAGAATAACCAAAAACTAACGGCTACTGGAAAATCTGATACAACATCTATTCAAACAGATGCGGCCACTCACGCTGCATCTTCTCTTCCAGCTCCCAGGTAGCTTCTTCCCTACCATGTTTGCTCCATTGCACCATTACCAACGGAATTGTTTTATTCCACAACTGTTTCTCTTTTCTATCTAGGATCTGCAAGGGATATTCAACGTAACTCAACGTCTGATCTTGCTCAACCTCGTCAGTTCTCAGCAAATGAGACGGATCTGGCTCGTAATTCCTCAACATGGAAACATGAAAGACATCATGTATAGAAGATAAATCTGGTGGCAACAACAGCCGATACGCCGAAGGGCCAATCCTCTCAACTATCTCATACGGTCCAACATAACGAGGGGATAACTTTCCCTTGTGTCCAAAGCGCATAACACTGCGAAACGGAGAAACTTTAAGGAAAACGAGATCACCAAACTGAAACTCTAGAGGTCGACTCCTCTTATTCGCATAATTGACTTGGCGATCCTGGGCAGCTTTCTTCCGCTGTCGAATAAGATCCACATGATCCTTCATCTTCTGCACAAAATCTGGGGAAGACAGCTGCTTCTCCCCCACTTCTTCCCAACATACATGCGATCTGCACTTTCTGCCATACAAAGCCTAGAACGGCGCCATACCAATCATCACTTGATAGCTGTTATTGTAATAAAAATCAACTAAAGACAACGCGTCTTGCCAGATACCACCAAAATCCATCACAACAGCTCTTAACATATCCTCCAACGTCCGGATAGTTCTCTCAGATTGACCATTTGTTTGAGGATGATACGCGGTACTAATAGCCAACCTGGTACCCAAAGCTGCATGCAAACTCTTCCAAGACCTGGAAGTAAACCTTGGATCTCGGTCAGAAATGATCGAAACAGGCACACCATGCAGTCTAACCACAAAATCCACGTACAGTTTCACCATTTTTTTCAAAGAGAACGTCATTCCATAAGGAATAAAATGTGCAGACTTCGACAATCTGTCGATAACAACCCAAATCGCATCGCAACCTCTATTCGAATGAGGCAAATGCATCACAAAATCCATCACTATGTGCTCCCAATTCCATTGGGGCACTTCCAAACTCTGCAACAGACCACCGGGTCTCATCCTCTCAGCCTTAACCTGCTGACAGTTCAAGCAACGAGCAACAAATCCAGCAACGTCGCTCTTCAAACCAGCCCACCAGAGGTGTGCTTTAACACATTGTACATCTTCCGTGCACCAGGATGGACACTGTGTCTACTGCAATGCACTTGTCTAAGGATCTCCTCCCGAAGATCTATCAGATTGGGAACAACCAATCGACCATGGAAATCAAACAACCATCGGACGAAACAGAATAGTCCTCATGTTGACCAGCCCTAACCTTCAACTTCAACTCGTGAATGGAAGGATCTGTCCTTTGAGCCGCTCTAATGCTCGAAATGATATGTGGCTCAACTTGGAAAGAAGAAAACACAACATAATCCTCAGCCGGGTAAAACCTCCAACTCGTAGTGCCAAGATGCTCACAGTTCGCTTTCCCAGGCTGGTAGTTGATCTCGCAATCAAAATCCTTCAGCAGCTCCATCCACCTACGCTATCTCATATTCAAGTCAGGCTACGAAAACAGATATTGCAAACTCTTGTGGTCCGAGTACACCACAAACTGCTTTCCATACAGATAGTGGCGCCAAATTTCAACGCAAAGACCACAGCTTCTAGCTCCAAATCATGAACTGGGTATCGAGTCTCGTGCGGTTTCAGCTGCCGCGAGGCATACGCAATGACTCGACCATGCTGCATCAACACACAACCCAATCCATTGAGCGAAGCATCAGAACACACGACATAGCCACCTGAACCAGACGGCAAAGCCAACACGGGCGCAGTAGTCAACTTCTCCTTGAGCAATTGAAAAGCATTCTTGCATTGCTCAGTCCAAACGAACCTCTTGCTTTCTGAGTCAACTGTGTCATCGGCCAAACGAACCTCTTGTCTTTCTGAGTCAACTGTGTCATCGGCCTAGCTATACTAGAGAAACGATCTATAAAACGACGGTAATAGCCAGCCAGACCCAAGAAAATACGAACCTCAGATACATTCCTAGGTCGCTCCCAGTTCAAAACAGCATCAACCTTACTGGGATCCACAGAAATTCCATCCGCTGAAAATCACATGTCCCAGAAACACGACGCGATCCAGCCAGAACTCGCACTTAGAAAACTTGGCATACAGCTGCGAGTCTCTCAATGTCTGAAGGACAACTCTCAAATGCTCCTTGTGCTCCAAAGGAGTCTTCAAATACACCAAGATTTCGTCGATGAACACGATCACAAATTGATCTATAAACACTCGAAAGACTCGGTTCATTAAATCCATGAAGGTGTAGGAGCATTGGTCAACCCGAAAGGCATTACCAGAAACTCAAAAAAGCCCGTACCTAGTACGAAAAGCAGTCTTCGCAACATCTTGATCTCTAACTCTCAACTGATGGTACCCTGAACGTAGATCGATCTTTGAATATACAGCAAAGCCTTGAAACTGGTCAAACAAATCGTCGATCCTTGGCAATGGGTATTTTTTCTTAACAGTAACTTTGTTCAGCTGACTGAAGACAATGCACATTCTCATTGTGCCATCCTTCTTCTTGACAAACAAGATAGGCGCTCCCCACGACGACATGCTAGGTCGGATAAAACCTTTCTCCAGCAAGTCTTCCAGTTTCACCTTGAGTTCTCTCAACTCAGCAGGCGCTAAACGATAAGGTGCACGCGAAATTGGAGCTGTGCCAGGCACCAACTCAAAGCTAAAGTCAATCTCCCTCCTCGGAGGAAAACCAGGAATCTCCTCCGGAAACACATCAGGAAAATGACGCACCACAGGAACGTCGCTGAGCTGCACATGCGAAGAAGAAGATGCATCCAACGCGTAAATCATAAAACACGCATGCTCCGTCAACAACAAGTTGAACATCTCCATCGCTGAGACTAACGGAATCTTCGACTGAGAGTCAGCACCGTAGAAATTCCATTTCTCGCCGATCTGAGGCCTAAAACGCACAATCCCATGGAAACAATCCACGGAGGCCTTATAATTGGACAACACGTCCATTCCTACTATGCAGTCGAAATCCCACAACAACAAACGAATCAAATTCGCTATCAACACAGGCTCGCTAAACCTCAGAATGCCATCTAACAAAACCTCTTGGGAGAACAAGCTCACGCCGCCAGGAGTAGAAACAGACACAACTTCGCGCAAAGAAGTGGTATCCAAACCATGCTCGACCACAAATGCTTCGTAAATAAACGAATGCGATGCGCCAGTGTCAAACGAAACTCGTGCAGGAAAATCAAAGACAAGGCATGTACCTGAAATCACCCTTCTCGGCGTCAACTCCGCTTGCTCCCTAGTTATAGTGTTCGCTTGAGCATGTTGGGGTCCAGAGAAATGCTGATGAGACGACTGTCCGAAATGCGACGGACCAGGAAACTGGAACGGCCTAAATTGCTTCTCTCCAACCCTATGATACAGAAACTGAGGGGAACGACCCCTAGACGATCCTCCTCGACCCTGAGGTGGGGCTATGGCTTGTTGCGATCCAGTCGACGGACAAACTCTAGCGAAATGCCCATACCGACCACAGATATTACAAGAGCCCTGCACACCAACGCACTAAGTCGACGGATGCTTGTCTCCACCGAAGCCACAAAACTCTGCTCTAGAACCACTGCTACTAGAGCTACCAGACCCCGAAGAACCCGAACCACACTTCTTCTTAAACTGATGGCCAAGAGGTCGGAACCTCTGGCGGCCAGACTGATGAGCCAACTGCTGCTGCTGGGGTTGATGAGCTGACTGCGCTCCATGAACAGCGGGATGACCACCCTGAGCATCCTGAGGCCTCGCACGCGACCTTTGGTTACACAGACCTTCCTCGATATCGATTGCACTATCCACAGCCTCTGCATAGCTCTTTGGTTTGCTCGACAAAACCAAAGTATACAACTCTTCGTTCAAACCCCCAAAAACTTTGTCCTCTTGGCCCTCTCTCGACCAGCTACATACGGGACATATGCCAACAGAGAAGAAAACCTACGGGCATACTCCCTAACAGACATCGTACCCTGCTCCAATTTGTCGAACTCCCGCTCACGGGTGTTCACGTACGATTCCGGGACGTACTCCTGCCGAAAGGCAACACAGAAACTATCCAAAGTAATCTCCACACCTGTCTCCTCTAGCGTCCTCGAAGCGCCACACAACCAACGCTCCGCACTCTTCCTCAGCTGGAAGGTCGCAAAACTCAACCTAAGCACATCGTGTACTGAACACGATCGAACAAACCAGTGATGTGCCGTAGCCACGAATCCGCATCCTCGCTAAACTAGTCATCGTTAAAGATCTGGGGACTCATCCGTTGGAACCTAGCCATCACAATCTCCATGCTCTCCACACGGGTTGTCATGTCGTCAACTTCATCCTCTACCCGCCTACCGCGACCACGGGAAGGGAAACTACGCTAATCCTCGTTCTGACCTCCAAAATCGTCCTGAAACTACCCTCTACCTCTACCCCTACGTCTAGGCGGTATCTCTCTACGAAGGCACTAAACAGGATAAGATAACACATAACAAGTACAGCATAGATAGCACATATCACAACAATATGCAACACATAAATCACATAGTCAAGCACAAACAACACACAACACTGTGCCTAGACTCAAGTATGATCAAAGAAATCGAGCTTATCTCAGCTTAAGCTCTGATACCAAAAATGTCAGGCCTCGTGCTCATATCAGAGATAAACCACGCAAAAACAAGCGGAAGCAACTAAAAAGTGGTTAAAATTTTTTGCCTTTTGGCCTGACTGTAAGGTAACATAATTTAAAATACAGCAATACTCAAAATGCAGATGCTATAGCATAAAAAATGTACCAAGTACCTGACAACAACCACAACTCAATACAACAGAGCACAGGGCATCCCCTGGCTACCAGTACTGATACATATATATATATACAATACTATACTAACTGGGGCACTCTATCCACCACCTGGGGCACTTCCAGCCGGGCCAACTCCACGACCAGCTGAGTAACCTGGGAACCCTGAACAACAAACAGGCAAACAAAACATACCAAGACCCAGAGGGACATTGGGGTCAAACCCCAGTACGGAGAGCAACTATAAATCAGCAATGAACAGCAAAGATAAAATTCAGATGCTATGCATGAAGAACGAGACAACAGCCAAAGGCTACAACCGAAGAAGGGAGCCAAGGAGCATCAAGCACAGCTCAACAGAATATGCAACGAATAGTGGCCACTGGTATGTGTACAAGCATACGGGAATTACCCGCTCATCTTTACGCCATACCCGAATACCAGATGCATCAAACAGCTCAACCTACCGTTGCCCAACTCATGAACTGTGGTAGTTAACCACTCGGCGCATGAGGGCTAACAGATCCCAGCAGGGAGATGAGAGTGCGGTATTGCCGCTCGCCCTCGCATCCTGGTAAGAAAACATAGAAACAACAACAAGGCATGGCTGCAACAGCTGAATGGAATATGCGTGTATGCAACAACTAATAAAACAGATAGCATATAACATATGCAACATCAATCATACACGACAATTCACACAACAACAACCTCACAATTTATCCAAGCCATAACCACGGTGAATTACAAGCTCAAAATCCGTACCTCGATATTCTGTGCAACAATTACCACAAAAGGGGTCCCGAGAAATCTGATAAGAAACCTGCTAAACAACACGCATAATTCTCAGGGACGCTAACACAGAATCACAAACTGGGAGCTACACTCAACCAGCAATTAATCCTACCCAACAACTCAACAGGAAGCTCTAAACAGGGCTAAGAATAAGATCTCATCGAATTCGAAGTTCTACCTGCACACACGAACACACTGCCGAAGATAGCAACTTCGCGATCTAGCTCCAGCCCACTACAGCTTCCAAAAGAGGTATCAATCGAAAGAGCAACTCTCAAGGAGTGCAGCGCCACCGATCTTGCTCAAAACAGAGACGGGAAACGACGGGAATCGTCGGATAAAAGCTAAGGATAAAAGGCGTCGCACCAACTTAACCAAACGACGTCGCAGAGGGACACGTCACCTCGCTAACAACAGCTGATCAACAAACCAGCAGCTGAATAAAGCAACGCACCAAATCTCTCAACAGCTGATGTCTATCATAACCAACAGCTGGTACAAAGCGCTTCACTCAAAACGCTGTCGTTCCAACTTATCAAAACAGCATAGTTTTGCTACCCGCTACAAAACACGCTAACGAAACCAACAGTTGGTTCCTGTTCACAAAACGTCGTCGCTTCAGAGTCCCTTAGCTCTCTCTGCTGATCATCGCAACTAAAATACCAGCAGCTGATCACTCGCAACAGCTGGTCTCTCGCAACAGCTGGATACGCGCTAATACACCAACGACTGAAATCCACGTCAGCATTGCTGCTGCTTCCTACCAAAACGCAACGACTGAAATCTAACGAAGCACTGCTTCCCCAACTAATTCCTACTACTACTGCTGATATCTTTCCAACTGCTGATTCCAACACTTAGGCAAATTCTATGGTTACGCCAAGCACATCGACCAACAGCTGGTCCAAACCCGACCAACACCTGATTGCGAAAACACAGGTCTCACAGCAGCTTTTCAATAGGAGTATACCCCTGAGTCTTTCTATAACAACCGTGAGCGGGAGTTCGACAATCTGAAGCAAGGGAACTTGAGGGTGGCCGAGTATGTCATGCAGTTTTCTTCGTTGTAGTTGTATGTTCCCCATGTTGCGAACCAGGAGAGGACGAAGAGGAAAAAGTTTTTGAGAGGGTTGAGGCCCGAGTTGTTCCGTATGGTG
This sequence comes from Dorcoceras hygrometricum, assembly GCA_001598015.1. Taxonomy (NCBI): domain Eukaryota; kingdom Viridiplantae; phylum Streptophyta; class Magnoliopsida; order Lamiales; family Gesneriaceae; genus Dorcoceras; species Dorcoceras hygrometricum. The sequence goes on along the minus strand of KV003348.1, from coordinate 4,669 downwards.
TTATATGGTTCCCCTGCACCGTATGGTGAGGCTGTGGATAGAGCAATACATAATGAGGAGTCTAATGGAGGTGCAAAATCTGGTTCAGTCGACAGCTGGACGTAGTTTTCAACCTATACCAGAAGCGATGCCTTCTTTCCAATCTTCTCAAGTGCCGCAATAGTCGAATCGTCAGAGGTTCAAGCCTCAAGGGAAACAGTTTAAGAAACGTTCGAACTCGAGTTCTTCTGATTCAGTGAGTTCTGGTGGCAGTGGCTCCGGAGGAGGAGTGACTTGTGGTCAGCGTGGAGTTCGTCATATGACTTCACAGTGTCGTGGAGTTCAGGGCCTTTGCCATAACTGTGGGCAGCCTGGACATATTACTCGAGTGTGTCCGGTTGGAGGACAGTCTTTGGGCCAGTCACAGCAAGGTTCAGCTGGTGGTTCTTCGCAGAGACTGCAACCTTTTGCTCAGTCCCAACGATCAGGTTTCCAACCCCGTGAACCGTCTAGTTTTAGTGGACCTTCGAGACCTCAGTTTCCATGACCGCAGCAAGCTCAGGTGAATGCCTTGACGAGAGAGAAGGCGGAGGATAGACCAGAGGGAGTGATTGCAGGTACTTGCTCTATATTTGAATTTCCTGCACGAGTTTTGTTTGATACTTGAGCATCACACTCTTTTATTTCTGAGCTGTTTGTGTATGAGTGTGGGTCGATTTCTTCCCCACTGTGTGATGTAGTCTCTGTATCTACCCCTGCTGGCATGAGTTTGTTATCTCGTGAGGTGGTATTGGATTGTGTTCTTAGGTTTGATGAGAATGCGTTAGTGACAAATCTGGTTGTCCTAGAGATTAGAGATTTTGATTGTATCTTTGGAATGGACGTGTTGTCCAGTTATAGAGCGACAGTTGATTGTTTTCATGGTGTAGTGAGATTTAGGCCTGAATTTGGAGATAAATGGGATTTCTATGGTGCTGATTCGCGACCTAAGATTCCTTTTGTATCTGCCATGGAGATGTTTAGTTTGTTGTCGCTGGAGAATTGATCGTTTGGAGAAGGGATTCATTAGACCGAGTATGTCACCCTGGGGAGCCCCGATTCTTTTCGAGAAGAAGAAGGATGGATCAATGAGAATGTGTGTGGATTTTTGGCAGTTGAACAAAGTGACGATAAAGAACAAGTATCCGTTGCCGAGGATTGATGAATTGTTCAACCAGTTGCAGGGATCTTCTGTATACTCTAAGATTGATCTGCGATCTGGTTATCATCAGTTGCGTATCAGAGACGCTGATGTGGCGAAGACGGCTTTCAGGACAAGATATGGGCATTATGAGTTTTTGGTGATGCCATTTGGATTGAGTAATGCTCCTGCTGTCTTCATGGATTTGATGAATAGCGTCTTCAGTGATTACATTGATCGTTTTGTTATTGTCTTCATAGATGACATCCTGATGTATTCGAGTAACTTCAGAGAGCATAAAGAGAATTTGAGATTGGTTTTGCAGAAACTGAGAGACTCACAGCTGTATGCGAAGTTCAGCAAGTGTGAATTGTGGCTGGATAGAGTTGTCTTTTTGGGTCATGTAATTTCAGCGCAAGGGATTTCTATGGATCCGAGTAAGGTCGAAGCAGTTCTTAACTGGGAGCGACCTAGGTATGTTTCTGAGATCCGTAGTTTCTTAGGTTTGGCTGGCTATTATAGGCGTTTTATTGAAACGTTCTCTTTGATAGCTAGGCGGATGACTCAGTTGACCCAAAAGGATAGAAAGTTTGTTTGGACTGAAGAATGTAATTCGAGTTTCCAGTTGCTTAAGGAGAAGTTGACTACTGCTCCTGTGTTAGCTTTGTCGGGTTCAGGAGGTTTTGTAGTTTTCTCTGATGCCTCTATGAGTGGTTTGGGTTGTGTGCTGATGCAGAACGGGTATGTGATAGCTTATTCGTATCGACAATTGAAGCCCCATGAGACGAGATATCTCGTTCATGATTTAGAGTTGGCTGTAATAGTGTTTGCCTTGAAGATTTGGCGTCACTATTTGTATGGTGAACAATTTTTGGTGTACACCGACCACAAGAGTTTTAAGTATATCTTCACGCAGTCAGATTTGAATATCAGGCGACGCCGCTGGATGGAGTTGCCGAAGGATTTTGAGTGTGAAATTCAGTATCAGCCTGGGCGGATGGATTTAGTGGCCGATGCTTTGAGTAGGAAACCTCAACCTGCGATGTTGACATCGATGAGTATATCCAAAGTCCAGGAGGATTTGGGGACTTTCGGATGGCGTTTTCAGTCAGGTGATCAACGCTTTGTGGTATCTTCATTTCAGGTTGAGCTACAGATTGTAGCAGACATTAGCGCAGCGCAGAGGACTGATCCATATGTCCATGAGTTGAGGATTAAGGCTCAGAATGGTCAGTCTGAGGTATTTTTCTGTTGCTTCTGATGGATGCTTGAGATTTCTATGTAGATTGGTGGTTCCGAATTTGATTGATTTGAAGGAAGCCATCTTGAATGAAGCTCATTGTAGTCGATACAGTGTGCATCCAGGCGAGAAGAAGATGTATCATGCTTTGAAGTCTGTTTGAATTGACAACAGGTCAAGGCTGAGAGGATGAGACCTGGTGGATTGCTACAGATTTTAGAAGTGCCTCAGTGGAATTGGGAGCACATCGTCATGGATTTTGTGACTCATTTTCCTCGATCGAATAGGGGATGTGATGCTCTTTGGGTTTTGTTGATAGACTTTTGAAGTCAGCCCATTTCATCCCCTATGATGTGTGGTGTTCGATGAACAAGATGGCGCGACTGTACATTGACCATGTGGTGAGATTGCATGGAGTGCCTGTTTCGATAGTGTCTGATAGAGATCCAAGGTTTACTTCCCGATTCTAGAAGAGCTTGCAGACAGCGATGTGTTTGATATTGGCTATGAGTACAACCTATCACCCACAGACAGATGGTCAATCAAAAAGGACCATTCAGATTTTAGAGGATATGCTGCGAGCAGTTGTTTTGGATTTCAGTGGTGGCTGACAAGATTCCTTGTCCTTAGTTGAGTTTTCTTATAACAACAGCTACCAGGTGACTATTGGGATGGCCCCTTTTTAAGCGCTATATGGTCGTAAGTGTAGATCACCGATCTGCCGGGAAGAAATTGGTGAAAAGCAGTTTCTACCCCTGAGTTTGTGCAGCACATGAGAGATCAGGTTTTGGTTGATTCTTAGAAGAATGAAAGCTGCACAAGATCGCTTCACTATCTATGCTAATAAGAGGCGCAGACCTTTGGAGTTTGAGATTGGCGATCGAGTGTTTCTCAAAGTTTCTCCTTTCAAGAGTGTGATGAGATTTCGATTGAAGGGTAAGTTGGCTCCTAGATTCGTTGGTCCCGTTGAGATTGTTGAGAGGATCGGACAGTTGGCGTATAGATTGAGGCTGCCCGATGAGTTAGCAGCGATGCATGATGTGTTTCATGTGTCAATGTTGAGAAAATATGAGCCAGATCCGTCCCATGTATTGAGGACTGATGAAGTTGAGCTGGATTCTACCTTGAGCTATGTTGAATATCCAGTGCAGATTCTGGATAGGAAGGAGAAGCAGCTGAGGAATAAGGTTATTCCGTTGGTGATGGTCCAATGGAGCAATCATGGTCGTGAGGAAGCTACCTGGGAAGTGGAAGAGAAGATGAGACAAGAGTGGCCTAATCTGTTTGAACTGTGATGGCAGTAGAATTCCAGGTTGAAACGAACCAGACTCTAGAATATTTTTTTTCAAAGCATGTGCAGAAAACATAACTTAAAGTATGGCTCGTTCCCTTCTAAAACATTTCTAAATCACATTCTAAAAGAAAATACTTTAACCATAAATAACGGAATAATTTAAAATTTTAAAACATCCGTACTATATAAAATCAAATAAAATAACTACGTCAAAATACTGAAAATAACATGTTTTAAACATCAAACTGTATCAACTCAACATAACACTGCTGCGGTCAAGCGGTACTGCTGCAACAGGCGCTCAGACGTCCTCAATCCAGTCGGTATAAACTCATCAGTAGGGTCATCACCTGCACCATTTAAACCTAGTGAGCCTAGAGGCTCAGCATGCTCTATCGTAATACATAACAAAGTACGTACTAATAAAATCGCATGCAAGCATATACTTGTAAATAAAATAACGTTAAAGCATGAATGCATGCATGATCTTAAAACATTTCTTTCTAAAACAAATCTCTACTCCTTAGCAATGCGAAACGCTAAAACGACGACGTAGCGACTTACTGGAACGACGCCGCATCACTCCAAACAGATCTCTCCTCTAAATACCACGCTAGCGCTCAAAACAGATCTCTCCACTAAGCGCGCTCCATCAGACGTCAACTCTACATGTCGACTAGCACGTGAAATCTGTTTACGTCAGCAGATCTCTTCACGCGAACTATCACCCGCGTTCTATAAAACAAAACCAGATCTCTCAATCCAGAGATCACCCGCTACAGTTCCGTTGACTAAAGTTGACATCTGAAAATCATGAAATGCAAGCGCAGCACTCTCGACTCTCCAGATCTCACAAAAAACGTAGCGTTTTACCTACTTCTCGCGGCAAAACACGCTAAGACTCAAGGAACCAGATTTCTATCAAAATCAAATCAATTCGTTCCCAATTCTCAACCAGATTTCACCCGATAAACCC
>KV003347.1:2405-13552 GCA_001598015.1 Dorcoceras hygrometricum | reverse complement strand
GCCCACGGCTAGCTGTATCCCTGAACCATTGAGGGTCACACAAGTACTGGTTTCTCAATTCCCGCATGGAAATTAAGCTCAATTTGTTGAGTATAGGAGGAGGAAGGATGGAAGTGCGACTTCATAAAATTAAAAAGGGTCAAAATGCAATTTCCCTAAGCTTGGGCTCGTTTGACTATCCTTGAAGCTTACAGGGGTCAAACTGCTATTTTGGATTAGGTGGTCCGAAAATTGTTTTCACATCATAATTCTCAGTTTTGTACACTGTGTAGAACGGTCCGATCTGATCGTCGATTGGGATTATGATGGAGCCACAGTGATGGACTTGAAACCAATGTTCACCCTGGGCCTTGGCCCGACCCAAGCCCATTAATCTGGTTCAAGCCCATGGAAAATCTATAAATATGGGCAATGGGGTCTTCATTTGATTCGTACCAAAAGCTCTTCAGCTTATATTCTTCCTTCCTCTCCCCTCCTCCCCCCGCCGCCGCCGTCGCCGCCCTCTTCGCCGGAAATTCGTTCCGGCCAATTCGACGAGGAGAATCCATCCGTGTAGATCTCGTCAGTCTCCTAGTGCAGGCTGACGAAGGAGTCTCGCATCCGGTCGTGGACCTGATTGGCGTTATCTACCGCAGTCTACCGTGAAGTGCCGTTTTCTTTACGAAACCGGTCGGAGCCAGGCACGAGTTGCCAGCAAGGTAGTCACCTTAACACCCTATAAATGTCATAGAATTAAATTTGTTTTATCGTATTGATCGTCTCCCGGCACATGTTTTTGTTCTTCCGCTGCTTCGCCGGGGCGCGTGATCCGGACCATAACATCATTATCCAAGTTGAATTTACTTTGTTTGACCATCGTAACACAGTCTGCTCATTTAAGTTGTGTTGACTTTTCCTAATCTAAGTTGAAAAAATAGCCCAGATCTGATGTGGCATCCTGGTCCACCGATTTTACAAAACAGTTCTATAACGTAAGAAGGAAAGCGTACACTTTTTGGAATTTAGATTTGGAAGAAAGCATACAATTCAGGGGTGGTTATGCAATAAACGAAATGATTCAGGTTACGTCTAAGCAAACAGATCAAGGATAGCGATTGTAAGACTTGACGATAAATTTCGTAAGCTGATCTTTACTTAGGCTGAGAAAACAATAATCATATTATTGTCGTTCAAATCAAACATCTTGCGGGCTAAAACAGTTTATAGCAAAACAGATCGAACAAAAAATAGCTTGCATGTTGAAATAGCTCTGAACGAAACAGATTGGAGTGCGAAAACAATATAGATAACGTTTGGTACAAACCGTTCAAAAATCAGTTTAGAAACAAATCGAAATGAGATGTCTAATAAAACCTCATTCACAAAAAGAAATACGGTTTGTTCAGTAGGGAAACACTGGCCTATTGATAAACACACTTCTCCGCCTAGATTCAGCTCGCGTCTTCCAGCTCTCGCTGAACATCCTTACCTGTACCCAAGAAAGTTAGTGAGCCTAGAGGCTCAGCAAGAAAATCTGGAACTAGCAAGGGCAGGCAGTATGGGCATAGAAAAATAGCTTTTACTGTAAACTGAAAGCTGAAAGCTGAGAGAACTGAAAACGGAACAGATCATAAGCTGATGAAACTGAAAACTGAGAAAGCATAACAGAATATGCTTAAAAATACTTAAAAACATTTAAAACATTTTCTGGCATTAAAGGAAGTAAACTTTAACATAAACTTTCCTCAATCTTGTGGTTGTAAACAACCCTATTCTTATTTCTTTCATGTTACGACGCAGAAACATCTCCATTGGTCAATTTTCTTGATAGCTCATCTGTATACAAGAACTAGGGAAATAAATCCCAAACTATGCTGAGAAGGGATTATAGTTTGTCAACTATAATCTTGGTCCCTTCCCCTGGTTTAAGGGGGCATCTATTTCGTCAAATAATATCCTTGTCCTTCCTATGGAGTCCTGAGCAGATATGGACTTGAAATTACCGTATCAGTCCAGAATAAGACTAAGCTGGACCAGCTCAGAGTGAAGCAGCACGCGAGCGTACTGGTTCAGAATAGAAAATCAACTCTGGCTGATTGGCTAACTCAGATTAGGGTAATCAGGAAGGTCGCACACTTATAGTAGCTATATAAATGAGGAAAAGCAGATTACAAGCGTGAAAACCAGCTCATAGAGGAAAACAGCTTAAGAGCATGAAAACCAGCTCAGAGAAGAAAACAGCTTACGACTGGTTGGTCAACTCAGTTTGGGAAAGTCAACCCAACATATAAATCAGATCGCGAGCGTTCAGAAAATGAAACCGGCATGCGAGAGGACTTAACAAAGGATCCATCTTGTAGGAGGGCTGGACAACGAAACCAGCTCGAAAGCTTTTTGAAAAACAAAACTATCTTGAAAGCAGGTTGAACAATAAAAGCAGCTTGGAATCGGTTTGAACAACGAAACCAGCTCGGGAAGGATCGAACGAACCATGCGAGATTAGCGTAACAACAGGATACTGAAAAACGCTTGGAGAAATCCAAACAGATTAGCCAAGCTTATCAGGCCAGAATAGCGCTCTAACTAGACCAGCTCTTCCTATCCGCTCAGGACTTCATCCCTAAGTAACCAGCACAAGTACCGGAAACAGCTTGGAGAAGTTCGAACCAATTAGCTAAGCTTATCATGATCAAAGAAGAGTTCCAATTAGACCAGCTTTCCTATCAGCTCAGAACCTCATCCTTAGCCATCCAGCACGAGTACTGAAACAGTTGGGAGAAGTTCAAACCGACTCGTTATGTCAGGTCCAGTGCTTATAAACACATATACAACATGCAAAACACAGAAGCTTAAAAAGTGGCTAAATTTTTTTCATTTTGGCCTGACCTTTAAAATACATCATTCAACATATGCGTATACTCAAAATACGATTTTGGATTAAAAGCCACAACATAATACGCCAACTAAACAAATATATACATGCCTCCAAATAAATCAAGTCAATACACAACAACTAATACATGTGTGTATATAATTGGGAACCCACGTCTGGGACTGCAACAATTGTCTCACCACGGACGTGTTGAACTACCTGAAAAAGACCTGCAATGGCCAACACACGGCCAAAGCAGCCCCAAGAGAAAACAAACGAGGTTAAACCTCAGTACGAAGCGCAAAACAACATACAACTATCAAATAAAGCATGTAACATAAATATGATATGCAATGCATGCAGAATACCAAGAATCATTGGGGCTCAAGAGACTACTCAAAGGCTGGAGATACGAAGCTCACAGAAACAACTCAACAGCCGGAGATACAAACAGTATTGACCACAGAGCATGTGAGAGCGTGGTAGCTATCCACTCATATCAACACGCAGTACCAGAAGCAAAGATATAACAGCTCAACCCGCTGGTGCCCAAGCACATGAGAGTGTGGTAGCTATCCACTCGTCTCATAGCGACAACCTCCCAACAACAAGGAGAAGAGGATCACGGTAGCTAGCCGTCGTCCTCAAATAACTCAACAGCAAGCTTCCTAGTACTAACCAATTCACAACAGCAATGGCCAGCATAGATAACAAAGAAGGCTCACACCAGGGAACGGCTAGCAGAGATATAACAAGAAAAGAGCTCAACAACAAACTGCTGGCATGCGGGTAACAAGGGAGGAGACTATCAATATTCCATGCGTGTATGCCATACTCGTAGAATAGATGCAGCATACAATAATAAAAAAGGAAACAACACAACAATTGAGAATACAATGCGACATACTACTGAACAGTATAAGAAGAACAGCTGCAGACAATCACGCATGCAGGAACAGAACAACACAGCTCAGGCTACCTCATACCAAGGGAGGAGACTATCAATATTCCATGCGTGTATGCCATACTCGTAGAATAGATGCAGCATACAATAATAAAAAAGGAAACAACACAACAATTGAGAATACAATGCGACATACTACTGAACAGTATAAGAAGAACAGCTGCAGAACAATCACGCATGCAGGAACAGAACAACACAGCTCAGGCTACCTCATACGATATGCAGCTAGACCATACAGCTCACAATCACATGCACAACAACATACACTACTAACAGCGCGGCTACACAGCTCACACATAAAAGCTCCAATAGCTTAGCACATAACAAAACAGGCACATCACGCAGAGCAGAACAGCTCAGGAAAACCATGCGATGCCAAGCTTAGAACACAGCTAATAGATACGAGGACTATAGCCACCACAAGCAGACATCGCGGCTATACAACCAAAAGCTACAACATGCACAATAAAACTCAACGCATGCACAGAAAGTTACAGCAGTGCCCCAACAGGCCTAGCAGGGTTCAACAGCTTATCTCGACGCAGCACACGCATAACCAAGCTACGGGCACAGCTCATGAAGCTACACTATGTACTCATACTTAACACCAAAGCTGTAACTATAAGCTCAGATTCGTACCTTACGCGGATCTTGGCCAATACCTGAGCACAGCTCACAGCTGACATCAAGACACACCTCTTCCTCCTCTTGGCCAATGGCGCAAGGCCCACAACAACCACCAGTGAGCTCTAATCTGCCAGGATACCTTATAAATCAGCTCTAATAAAGCTTATACAGCTCACGATCGAAGGCCTCATAGCCTAGAACAGCTAAGTCTAACAACCAGGGCACTAGCCAGCACAAGGGCAAGTGCTAAGAACATAAACAAATGCTAGGAGAAGCACGGATACCTGAACTAGAGCTCAACACGGCAAGAAATCGCGACACGCAGCTCACGTCACTTCTCTGTGATCTCCTCCGTCCAGCCTCCTCCTGGTTCAAACTGGTATAGAAATATCGGCCTTGAAGAGGGGTTTCCAACCGTTGTACCCCCGATCATAGCTGATCGACCAATCCCCGGCGATCTGGAAAATATCAGACGGGTGGACAGTGTCTAGGGTTTTGGGAAAATATCTATCGGGAGCTTCCAGAAGAAGATAAGGAATGGATGGTCTAAAATAACTAAGTGTTGATCAACGAGAGGGTATTTATACTCACTGCTCAATAGATCACGGCTACAGTGACAACAGATCACGGCGGCCCTCAACACTGTACTAGCTCACCATATAGCTCAGCACGCACATACAATCCAGCTCTCGTATCCGACAGCTCATGCTCCACAACCACGCTCCCAACAGATTACGTCTACAGTGCCATCGACCATCTCGGGGTCGAAGCTGGTGCCAGCCCTGGCATAAACTGGCACGTTGCCTTCTCTCCCAGCTGGTACATGCTCATACAGCTTGCAATTCCAGAATAGATTACACTGCCACAGCAGATCATGCTCTCACAGCAGCACAGGCTCTTAGCAGATCACACTTTCATAGCTCAGGCCATATTACGCACTCTGACCAACTCAGGGCATCCAGAATAGTACACCCCTCAACAGCTCAGCTCAGACCTCAAAGCCGACACCAACTAAGACAAACAACATGGTACGCTCCCACTAACAGCTTGCGCACGCCAACAGATCACGCCCGCGACAGCTCACAACAAATACAGCAACAACAGCTTGTAGCTGCGGACCAGTTCACACACTGGTCAACTCACGCGGAACAACAGCTTTCGCCAAACCTGTTCTAAGTCATCAGCTCTCGCCTAAGGTGACTTATCCCAGCAGGACAGCACAACATCCCTAATATGACTACTCAACCCAGAAGGTTGTGTTACTTCCAAAGTTGAACTCAGCTTACGATTTACTGCTCAACTCACAATAGCTCAGAGCTGCTACACCACCAGCTTACACCAACACAGTTCAGATTACAATACTCAGCTGGGAGGAACTCAGATCAGCACGCATCCTACCTCTCAGCTTAGGATGCTCTAAACAGCTTACAACGCCCAAAGCTGTTCGCTAAGCTCACAGATAGCAGCGCATAAACCTGGAACAGCTTAGGATCCCAGAACAGAACACGCCTGTTGTTCCCCACAGTACTCCTAAGTTTCTACACGGACTCAGCACTGTCCTTACATACCTGTTTACGTCTCTTCTGGTCCACAATAAACAGCTTACGCTACCACGCGTCAAACCAGCTCGCGCAACATACCATCTTACCTCTATGTTGGACCCCAAATATGCTATAACAGATAAAACCAGCACAGGCCACTCAACAGCTCGTGCCAGTGCTAACTCCAAGATGAAACCCGAACAGCTTACACCATCAGTTAGCTTGAAACGTAAGATCAGCTTGCACCCGAGCTGATTCCTCTCTAAGCTGGATAAACCCAGATTATTAACCATTAATTTAAACATTATTAAGCTACTAATTACCTTGGTTAATCACAGTCATCACATTAAGCTTGTCAGATACCAGAACAGCGCTCCAACTATACCAGCTTCGCCTATCAGCTCAGAACCTCGAATCATACTAGACCATAACAACAACAGAGTACTGAAATCCAGCTTGGGGAAGTTCGAGTAGATTAGCTAAGCTTATCAGGCCAAAACAACGTTCTAACTAGACCAGCTTTGCCTCGCGCAAAACCTCATCTTTTATCCTTTCAGTACAACGTACTCGCTATAACATCATAGGAATTTTCCTTGAAATGACTCGTACAACCCAGTAGTTGAAAGAACTAACGTTTGTTTCCGAAAAAACCAACCTTCCGGTCACTTTAGAAAAGAAAAACACTTCTGCGAACCCTCATAAATTTTAGAAAACCATTTCAGCTAAAAGAGAAACCATAAACTCGGGAGGAACTACAAACTCAAGCACACAAGCTGAAAGGAACATACTATGCTTTCAAGGATACGTCAAAGAACAGAAATTGCCTTATGGTGAATGTTGCTGAACTGTAGGTTTCAAAGAACAACTCCGGCTTGAAACCCCCACAAGCACGATCGAAATGCTCAAAAACTCTAAAGGAAAACTTTTGTTGGTTATGTTGAGGAAAGGAGCTGACCCATGCCTTCTATAAGCTCAATAATGTAAAAATGTAGTAGGTATAAAGCTATTACACAGGGCATGGGTTTCACTACTGTGAGACCCAAAAGATTTGTGGAACAATTAAGTTAATTAATCGGGTTTAGTATAGACTAGATCTGGCATGAGCAGATCTGGGACGGGCCAGCTTTGAGCTGTTATACTTGGTGAACGTAATCGAGTCTCTATGTAAGTGCATTGGAAGCAGCTCTGGACGGTTGGATAGTTCTACGGGGTATAAATCAGATTTGGGAGTTGAGAAGTGCTGATTGGTAATTTCGGCTTTAGCGCTGGTTGATGGTAATCAAGGCTGGTGGTCAAATCTGGTTGTAACGAGCCATTCTGGATATGCTAATTGAATCCCCTGCACGGATATCAAAGTGACGTCATTTGGGAGAAACCAGATGTGAGGTGCACAAGTTGCTAGTACTGTGCGGACCGGCCCGGTTTGTGGTTTTGGTGGAAACCAGTGCGGTTCATGACTTTCAGATTTGACTGGTCTGTGTGCATGAGATCTAGGTGTTCTGGTTTTTTGTTAGGATAAAATTTATAGTTTTGGTGATAACAAAAGTAAGAAAAAGAATTGGACTTAACGATGAAATTCGAGTAATCCACTTCATGGATATCAGAGGTGCTGACAACAGTGATCAGTTTATATTGCAGATATGCTATCGGGTTACAGAGTTGATCGGATTTGGGTTTTGGAACAGTTGAGTTATCGGATCAGTTATTTGGGTTATCGGGTCAAATATCTACTGTTGAAAGTGCATTAAGAGTGATTGTTTTGTTTGCGACAATGGCGGATCCGGATCCCGTTTCCCGGGGGCGCAGCGAAAGTTAAAAAATGGCCCGAGATACGTTCAATACATTAAAACTAATCAATAAACCATTCATAGGATGTTTATCGATTGTTACCTTGCTGGCGTCTAGGCGCCTGGCTCCAACCAGATTCACAGGAAATTCTGGCTCTTGAAATGTAGGCGGCGGTAGATCGTCTAATCAGGTCCACGATCGGAAACGCGATCATTCTGCACTAGAAGATCTGACTGATTTTAGCACGAACGGATTCTCCTCGTCACAGTGATCTAAACAAGTCCGATCACGAAGTCACCGGCGGCGGGCGGCGGGCGGCGGGCGGCGGGCGGCGATGTGGCGACGCTTGGAGGTGGCCGGCGGCGGCGTGAGGTTTGGGAGAGGAGGGGGGGCCGATTTTAGGTCTAGGGTTGTGTTCTAGTGTTCTTGTGTGTTTTGATTAAAGTCCAAGGTCATATCAACATATAGACCTATGATGGGCTTGAACCGGCCCATTGGACTTGGGTCAGGCCTAGGTCCATATGAACATTCGGTTCATTTAAATCACTGCGGTTTCATCATAACTCCGATCGACGATCAGATCGGACCGATCGGCTCAGTTTCCAAAACTGAATGTTATGATGTGAAAAACAATTTTTCAGATTATCTAGCCCAAAATAGCAGTTTAGCCCCTCAACTTCAGGAAATCGCAATTTGACCCCTGTTGACTTTTAGGAAGTTGCACTCCCTAAAATCCTCTTCCTATGCTCAACACATTGAGCTCAGTTTCCATGCGGGAATCATGAATCCAGTACTTGTGTGACCCTCAATGGTTCAGGGATACAGCTAGCCGTGGGCCCACAACCATGACGATCAGATCGGACCGATCGGCTCAGTTTCCAAAACTGAATGTTATGATGTGAAAAACAATTTTTCAGATTATCTAGCCCAAAATAGCAGTTTAGCCCCTCAACTTCAGGAAATCGCAATTTGACCCCTGTTGACTTTTAGGAAGTTGCACTCCCTAAAATCCTCTTCCTATGCTCAACACATTGAGCTCAGTTTCCATGCGGGAATCATGAATCCAGTACTTGTGTGACCCTCAATGGTTCAGGGATACAGCTAGCCGTGGGCCCACAACCATTGTGACTCCGAAATCACAATTTCGGACTTGCCCATCGGATCATGGTAAAGCGCCTAGCAACATCGCCCCATGATCTCCTAGGTATCACTGATAGTGCCTGCAAGAACCAGTTGGTCGTGGTTAGCGTACAGTACGGTCCTTTCAACACATATATCCCGATCAGATCAACGACCATTGGTAAATTGAGAGTCGCTAAAGATCCGATGACTATGCATACATCTTGGAGATCGAATAGTGACATCGCGAGTGTTGCTAGGCAAACCCATTTACCTAAAACACATCCAGTACTCTGTCCAGAGATTCATACACTATTGTCTCCTCAGATAGCATAGAATATCCACACATGAAAGTGTGCGGTGAATCCTCGACAACGAAGCATCGACTCCTACATGCATCGGGACCTCACCCAATCCTGCCGCCTAATGACCCCAAATGAGTCGGAAAACGGGTCAAAGTGAGGCGCCTATCATGTAGAGTCTCAATGACGTTTCTAGTAGTGAGGAATAATCAGTACAACCAAGACCTCGAACTTATCCACTCGATAAATGGTAACCACTTGGAAAGTCCGAACGAGGGTAGTTCGATAGATCACCAGGTCACTATCCATCTGCATGCTCATAACATCACAATGTTCCCTACCAATGAAACATGGTACTTTACATCGCAGATGCTAGTCTCAAGCTCGGCGGCCTTATCCTCATTTTGACGGCCCAATCGACTAGGAACGAATTCAGAATACACAGTGACTATTAGATGTGTTTCATGATAGCCATCATATCCACTATCACATCTAACATACACTATGGTGCATTCTAGGTCTTTATCCAACACAATTGTTAACATTATAATCATAATGAAGATAAAGAATGCCATAAATAAATGCGAATTTCATAAATAAAGATTGTCATGTACAAGAGTCAATAAAACCCACACGCCATAAGTTGGCTAGTTGGGCATCTACTCTAACAATCTCCCACTTGCCCTATAGCCAATTACTCATCAGACGCAGTCCCATTGTTTCGCGATGTTTTTCAAACAACGGTCCTGGCAAGGGCTTCGTAAGTGGATCAGCAATATTGTGCGCAGAGGCGACTCTCTCAACTGCTATGTCACATCTAGCCACAATATCCCGGATTATGTGGTATTTCCTCAGTATATGTTTGGATCTTTGGTGAGACCTAGGCTCCTTTGCTTGCGCAACGGCACCCGTGTTGCCGCAGTACATCGGGACAGGACCAACTCCATCAGGAATGACGCCCAACTCTTGGACGAAATTCCTTATCCAACTGCCTCCTTAGCAGCAGTTGATGCTGCAGTGTACTCAGCCTCAGTGGTTGAATCCGCGATGGTGTCTTGCTTGGAACTCTTCCAAGAGACAGCACCACCATTGAGCATGAATACAAATCCAGAGGTTGACTTAAAATCATCCACGTCACATTGGAAGCTAGAATCAATATAGCCTTCCAAATTCAGTTTACCACCCCCATAGACCATGAACATATTCTTAGTCCTTCGTAAGTACTTAAGAATATCCTTCACAGCCTTCCAATGCAATTGGCCAGGGTTGGCCTGGTAGCGGCTCGTGACACTCAGAGCATATGCGACATCTGGTCTAGTTGAGATCATGCCATACATAATACTACCTATTGCCGAGGCATATGGCACACGTGTCATACTCTCTATCTCCTCATCAGTCTTCGGACACATAGACTTAGATAGAGTGACCCCGTGGCACATAGGTAGGTGTCCTCTCTTGGAAGAGAACCGCTTAAGTATGGTATCGATGTAGGTAGCTTGGGTGAGTCCAAGCATCCTTTTCGATCTATCCCGATAGATCTGTATTCCAAGAATATAGGATGCTTCACCCATGTCCTTCATTGAGAATCTACTAGACAACCATACTTTAGTTGACTGCAGCATTCCTACATCATTCCGAATGAGTAGAATGTCATCAACATAAAGTACAAGGAATGTCACAGCGCTTTCAACTACCTTTTTATATACACATGGCTCCTCGGGATTCTTGATGAAACCAAATTCATTAATTGTTTCATCGAATCTCAGGTTCCAACTCCTCGATGCTTGTTTGAGACCGTAGATCGATCTCTGAAATTTTCATTCTTTATGCTCACTTCCTACAGATGTGAAACCCTCAGGCTGCATCATATAGATCTCTTCCTTAATATTTCCATTAAGGAACGCAGTTTTCACATCCATTTGCCATATCTCATAGTCGTACCATGCTGCTATGGC
>KV003345.1:1642-15165 GCA_001598015.1 Dorcoceras hygrometricum | reverse complement strand
GGTCACGAATTTCACAACATTGAAATATAGACATGTTCACGCTCAAAGCTGCTAAGGGCTGCTCAATCGTACCTCGAATCCACAAATTCTACCTCACAAATTCAAACAGGGCACGACAGCACTCACGACCAGAAACCAAGCTTTCGTGATCTTCTCCAAGGTCGTTCTGCAGCTTCAAATGGTTAGCAATCAAAAGAGAAGTTCACAAGGAACCCAGCGCCACCGAAAACACTCAATTATTCGATGGAGAACGACGGAAATCTAGGGAAGAAAAGTCTCGGTGAACAGTAGCTCTACGAGGATTTGAGAAAGAAGAGATAAGGAATGGCTGGCTCAAAAATAATTCTAAGTGTCGATCAACACTTCTATATATATACATCTCAAATCTCTCAACTGCTGCTCACCAATCCAGTCGCAACAACCAGACGCAACGACCAGACGCAACGACCAGACGCAACAACCAGACGCAACGACCAGACGCAACAATCCTTATCCCCAAATACATGATAACCCGGGGCATCCCCCGGTTCAATACATATCATAAATAGACTGGGACTCAGGGATGCGGGGATCGACCAGCTGAACTTCCACTCTGTCCAGCTAGGTTACCTGAAACTCCTGCAAATGGGCAACGCAGACCCAAAAAACAAAAGCAGGAAAACAAGTACGAGGTCAAGCCTCAGTACGAAGAGCTATCAAAGCAGATAAACATGCAACATGCTATAATCAATGCTATGAATGCATGAGGGCTATCAAGAAATCGGATAGCTAGACCAGTCTATCAACTGGCAAATCAAATCAAGCCTCTATACCACGCACAGCCAATCAGCCGGTGGAAATCATCGGTCCGTGATCATCGGGGCCCGTCAGCAAATCACAGCTCGGTGGTAGACACTCGAATCCGGTAGTCACCACTCCGACGATAGCGTTGGACTTTTCGGGCACAACTCAACAGTCGGCCAGTCACAACGTGGCACCCAATCAGGTAATCAAATCAATCTGTCAATTCAGGCTCAAGATGTATGCATGAATGCCATTCAATTTCAATGCTCAATGCATAAAAGGCATAATACGTGAAAACAGAATATATATCTCAAGCAATTCATCAAACTGTTCCACGTAACACATAACAGCAAGGTCACGAATTTCACAACATTGAAATATAGACATGTTCACGCTCAAAGCTGCTAAGGGCTGCTCAATCGTACCTCGAATCCACAAATTCTACCTCACAAATTCAAACAGGGAACGACAGCACTCACGACCAGAAACCAGCAGCTTTCGTGATCTTCTCCAAGGTCGTTCTGCATCTTCAAATGGGTAGCAATCGACGCAACGACCAGACGCAACGACCAGATGCAACAACCAGACGCAACGACCAGACGCAACGACCAGATGCAACAACCAGACGCAACGACCAGACGCAACGACCAGATGCAACAACCAGACGCAACGACCAGACGCAACGACCAGATGCAACAACCAGACGCAACGACCAGACGCAACGACCAGATGCAACAACCAGACGCAACGACCAGACGCAACGACCAGACGCAACGACCAGACGCAACAATCCAGTCGCAAGGCGCTAAACCAAAAGCTGGTAGATTCCTCACAACTGGAACCAGACGCAAACATCACAACGCAGCGTTTCAACTTAACAGAACGACGTCGCATAGCTCCCTCGACTGGTTCCTCAAATCCACAGCTGGTCACCCAGTCGCAACATACAAAACACGGCGTTCAACTAAATCAAACGACGTCACAGCGCCCACGTCATCAAATCCAGTCGACGCATATAAACCAGCAGCTGCACAAAGAAAAACTCCCGCGACTGGTTCTCTCGTGCAAAATAGTAACCAACACGTGGCACTTCCTCGTTGATCCTTGTATTTGTGCGCGCCTACTACCAGTGGCAACTAACACAAACGCAACGACTGCCAGACGCAACACCAACGCAACGACTGAAATTCAAACTTCATCCAGACGCAAGCTACAAAAACCATCAAGTTCCAAATCCTACCAGTCGCTGGCTACAGTACGGTTGATTCAATACTTGGAGGAATCCGACCACTCTAAAACTTCAAAATTCACATGGCTAATCTCAAACAATAAAATTAACCACTACTCTAAATCGGAATCCTCACAGGCGTCTTTGTGCCTAAGTTGGAACAGTGTCGGGATCTGAGCTGACTGGAGACATTGTAGGTGAGGCCTAACCTGGGTACGTAAGCTGTCTTGAGATGCCCGAGCTGAATTGCTGTGCAAGCTAAACTGCTTTGCCTGGGTTGGTTACTATGAGGAGGTCTGAGCTGATCTGGTATCACTGTAGTTGTAATATGTTGGAATGTGGTCAGTATGGAGTGTGAGCTGTTGGGTCCAAGTGCTGGTCTGTGCGTGTGTGCGTGTTGAGCTGTGCACTGGGCAGTTTACAGTGAAGAGGCTTGACCTGTGCTGAAGTCACTGTAGCCATGAACTGATGTGTAGCGAGTATAAATACCTCCCTTTGACCCATACGTAGTCATTTTTAGACCACTCGTTCCTTATCTACTCTTACACGCTCTCGAGATATATTTTCTCTAGCCCTAGCCACTATTCACCTAACTAGTTTTTCCCAGATCGCCGGAGATAGGCTGGTCAGCTTTGAGCGTGGTACACTGGTTGGAAAACCCTATTCAAGGCCAATGTTTCTATATCATTTTGAAGTCGGGGGAAGGCCGGACGGAGGAATCGCTGAGAAGCTGCATGTTCTGTGTTCGCGAGTTCCGGCCGAGTGAGTTTCAGTTCAGATTAGAGCTCCCTGGTGGTTGCTGTGAGCTGTGGGCCCAGAGAAGTTGGCCGTGAGGAGTAGGAGGTGTGTTCTGTTGTCAATCGAGAGTTGTGCTGAGGTGTATTGCCCAGATCTGCGTAAGATACGAACTGAGCTTGTGTTTTACAGCTTGGGATAAGCATGTGAGCGTAGTGGTTGTAGGCTGATTTTCCTTAGCTTGTTGTGTACATGCTGGGTGTGATTTTTGTTATGCTTGTGCTGAGTAGTCGAGCTGATTCTGTTGTATTTTGCTTGTTGTATCTAAGCTATTTACGTGCTGTTATTCCGTATCTGTTATGCGCGAGATGTGTGGCTGCGCTGCTTGTTTTTGTGGTGCTGTTGGCTGTGAGCTGAGTTGCTCAGCCTAGGATCGCATGGTAGAACCTGGTCTGTGCTGTTTTATTTCCCTGCGATTGAATTTATATAGCTGCTGCATATGCTATTCTGTACTTTTATGCTTACAGTGCTGATTTCATGTGTTTATTGTATGTTGTTGCATGAGCTTGCTGATATTTCATAATGTCATAGCATATTTAGCCTGCTTTCTTTGAGAACCTGGTGATGATGTGATAGTACCGTGATCTCGGCTCCCCGTTGTGAGACTGGTGTCGCCATGAGGCGTAGTGGATGGTTTCCTTCCCTCAGAGAGCTGAAAGGCACTAGTTGGGTTGAGTCTGAATGGGATTACAGGTACTGTGTGTGAGGTGACAGGTAATGCCCTCACCCCTCATACGTGTATTGGCCACTGTTGTTGGTTGACTGGCCGGCTGAGATGTCGTGCCTGGGAGTCCTTCACTGATTCGTGATTGCCAGCTGAGTCGCTGTGCTTGTTATCGATGAGCCTTGGTACCCCTTATGCATTGCACGACACATGTTTCATTCTTTATTTGATAGTTGTATGATGATTTGCTCTTCGTACTGAGGTTTGACCTCGTTTGTTTTCCCTTGGGGCTACTTTGGCCGTGTGATGGCCATTGCAAGACCTTTTTCAAGTAATCAGCTGGTCTGTGAGGTGTGACAGCCGGTGCAGTCCCAGGCGTGAGTTCTCAGTTATAATATATATATATATGTTGAATGCTATATTTTCCGTCAGGCTGAAAAAGAAAAATTTTACCCGCTTTTAAACTTCCTTGTTTTTGCGTGTTTTAGCTGTGTTTCGAACACCGGGCCTGACAATATGTGAGTGAATGTGTGTGTGACTTTACAGTGTAAGCTCTCAAATATTTTCTCACACGCTGGGAAGTGATTCTTCAAAGCTGATTCATCATCTTCTATCCTGGTTGTGCAGTCGACTATAATGATTCTTCATTTAGGATCTCGGCTGTGCACCAGCTCACACCTGGGCACAGTACTCAGCCTGTACACCAGCTGCCACCTATGTATATCGGCTCTCGACTATTGCACCCCTCTCTCTCTTTTCCATTTTTCGTGCGTATATGTCACTCTGTGCACGCTTCTGTTTTTCACTCTCCTTCTTTTTGAATCTGTTGTATGTATATATATATATAGTCTTTGAAGATTTGTTACCGGTGAAGAGTTTCCATAAATTGTGCTAGTCAATTTGATCTTCAGCCATGATATAAGGCTCTTTTCTCTTTTGGCTATCAATGGCTTCTTTCCTCTTTTAGCGAGATTCAAAGGATCTTTCCTCTCTTGGCGAGATTCCAAGGATCTTTCCTTTCTTGACGAGATTCAAAGGATCTTTCAACTCGGACAAAAATACAGTTTTGTCCTCGCTTGTACTATTTATAGCTCGTACAGATTGATTGACTTTGTTTGACCAGCTCTGGTCTGATCTGCTATGTTGTTCCTCTAATCTGGTCCTTGAGCTGATCCTCTACGAAGCTCCCTCTAAACTGTTCTTGCTCTAATATTCTTCTTACTGCTTTGAACAGCTCTGAGCTGTTCAATGCTTTCTGTTGATTCTATCTGAGTTGTTCTGTTCTGTACTGCTAAGCTCTAAACTGTTCTGTTAGATTCTCGCTGTTCTGCACTGTACCATCTTAGGCCTTCTCTGTTGTTCACAACGGATTCTGCTCTGAGCTGTTTACATTGAACTGATCTATAAAACATGTTGATTCTGTCTGAGCTGCTTCTCTGAGCTGATTGTCCGATCTGATCTGTTCTAATATCTGAGCTAATCTGAACCGATTCTACTTCTAAGTTGTTCTAAGCTGTTCTCTAAACCGAATACCGTTCATCTGTTCTAATCTGTTGAACTGTAAGCTGAACTCTAATCTGCACTTGATCGTTGATCTGAGCTGTTATTCTCCTGAGCTGATTTTCCTCTATTGGTCCAGCTTGGACGTCCCCTTACTGTTCCAACTTGGACATCTTCTCAACAGCTTGCAGCTCTCGTCCAATCTGTTCTGCTACAGTACGCTTATCCAGCTCGCATCGATCTGCTATAGCACTTTCTTCAGCTCGCAGCTCATATGCTACAGCTTACGTCTGATTTGCTTCAGTTTTAACATGCGCACTCAATTAAATCGTTAGAAACTTACGAACATGTTTTGTGTTCATAAAAAATCCAAATTTAATCTATTACACAGATAATAGTAATACTAAATAATAATAGTAATATTATTTTTATTATATATATATATATATATAAACAAGTATGTTAAACTTAACAACAGTTAAATAAAAAAATAAAGAAACGGTTCACTCAAATCTACAACCCATCCGTATGTCCAAGTGACCGATCGAGGTGAGCAAGCCAAGTCTACAACCCATCATTATCCGCTATACGAAGAGAGGACAAAATTGTAAATTTTCAGACCATTTATTTTAGATGATAGGACACTTCAAATCAAAGAAACTGATCTTTAATTTTATATATAATTTGACGGATTGGAAAATTGTTATCACAACTCATCAGTATTATGTTTAGGTATAAACCATTTTGACAACTCTACAACCGCCTCAATATAAGAAAATTACCGTACCCCATTACCTACTTTATAATAAAATTCTACCAAGACGTTAAAAAATGTGATACCTCCAATTATTATATATAAAATAAAAACTTAGTCCAACAATTTTATTTATAAAGTTATGAAAATTTCGTCAGCGTGTCCCTTTAGAGTTGGTTTGACAAGACACATAATCCTCCGGAAGATACTCCATCGTTGGATTGGGAGAAAAGTAAACCACATATTTTGGTACGATCCAACCTTCAGTATGGTTTCAAGGCAAGAATAGACTTCCCCTCGTAGTCCCAAAGTATTTATGTGAATTTGAAGATTGTGGCTAAAATGTTCCTCAATAAATAGTTGGGAATCGTCTTGCTAAAGGTTGTTATTCACTATCAGATGATAAGTATATTGGAAAATGCCAGAATCACTAAAGTGAATTGATTAATGATTATTAACATAAGCAAATTTCAAGTGCACCAAAAACATAAGAAAATTTCGGCTGCCTTGATTGATTTATGATATTTTGCCCTCTTATTATAC
This sequence comes from Dorcoceras hygrometricum, assembly GCA_001598015.1. Taxonomy (NCBI): domain Eukaryota; kingdom Viridiplantae; phylum Streptophyta; class Magnoliopsida; order Lamiales; family Gesneriaceae; genus Dorcoceras; species Dorcoceras hygrometricum. Next base: position 8,898 of record KV003345.1, on the reverse strand, counting down.
AGCAAAAGATGCCCTTGTGTTGTTTTCCTGTGGTCCTCTCTTCATTCACAATTTTTTTTAATCAGGGAATCAATAATGTATCACTTAAGTGCAAATACACTAAACATATATAGACTAATAAAACTACCAACCAGTCGACATGCCTCATTCAAGGCTTCACTCACTGTGTACTGGATCTCCTTAAACCGAAATCAAATACCAACAAATATATTTTTTTTTTTTGGAAAGTAAATGAAAACAATCTTAAACACTATTTGTGGTATTCAAAATGTATCCTGAATTGATCTCACTCTCATCGCCAAGAAACACGTCACGGGTAACTAAACACACGGCCATCATGTCGTAAACAAGAATCAAGATAACTGTCCATCCACATCAAGCGAATGCCTGTCAAATACAAAATGGCCAACAAAAGTCCAGATGAAACATGAACTACAAAAAAATTATAATGATCATGTTGTAGTTATATTAATGCCACTACCATATGTTGTAGTTATTTAGCACAGAAACTTGTAGCGGTGGATCAACTACAAGGATAACTTGCCTTGATTAACTGGCTACGAGCAAGTTGCAAAGGTTAAGTAGTCCTCCAAAACATTGGCAAGGCCATATAATGTCACTACAGTGTGATTCAGTAACTCTAATTTCAAAAGTAGGACTGCTGCATAGACATAGACACCTAGCAACATGCGCGTGGATACTGGTCTCTAATTACATCGCACTGCTTTTTTAATGTGAGCGAATAAAGGTAACTCATATCATATGTATCACTTATCACAGAAGGATAAACAATCAAAACCAAAAACCGATACAAAAGGGACTGATGACCATGCAGCCAATTCGTAAACTTGCAACTAAGGAACTTTTCATCCAGTCTCTGAAACGGATGAACAGAGGCACAACTGCAGAGTTTTGACACCGTGATCAAAGTGAAGGAAACCAGCTTGTTAGATTAATGGAAGTGATTGAACGCTTCAACACTAAGGACTGTGATTAGGTGCTGCTACCTAGTCCAACGCAGGGAGCACACTCAACCAAAACTACAATTATCAGTAAATAAGAGCCTGTAACACATATTTTGAAAAATTGATGGTCGATTACTCAGAAAAATACAAGCTTTATAACAAAGGCAGCATCTATTCACATCTTTTAATATAACCACATATAAGTTCTCCAGTTACAAATATAGAAACAAGAAGAAAATCCTTCACGTTATCATAAATAATGTCTCGAATCCGATTAAAATTAATAGATATTCAGATCAAGAACACGTAGTGGAGCAATCTAATTTTCACAAACTCAGAATTAATCACATTGAACACATTTGATTGTAAATTAAACGTAGAGACATGACTAACAAAAATAGGAAAGTGGAAAAGGTAATTTCCATATCGATAAACTTACTAGTACAAACATAAAAATCATGAAAATTTGACAAAAAAAACAACTCCAAGAACGAAGGACCTGATTTCGAACCAAAAAATGAACCATAAATACCTTCAATTTGGCATTTGGTTACAATGAATTCAAACACAACCAATAACTTTCCTTTACTACACATCCTCCAGGAAGAGATCGCTGCACTGTGCTTACTCTAAGTGTCCCAAATTTGAAACATCCACCACCCCAATTCGCTCATTTTCAGGCAAGATTGACCAATTTGGAGATGGCACCGCCCTTAACCACCGAAAGTCATCCACCTCCATCCAATTCCCTGTCTCCTCGCCAAGATTAGCCTCCTTAAGGTCCGCCTCAATTCCTTCATATTCCAAACAATAGGGTGCAAATCTAACCCCATGGCTATCCTCAATTATAGGCCTACTCCTCACTCGAAGATAAAAGTCACAATTCTTGGCATCATGAATCCGAATCTGGTGTGATGCTAATACAAGCACACACCCCTCGACTCCCTCGATCAAAACGGATCCCGTCACCGGCCCGACATAAACCTTGCAGTTAATCAGCTTATCAACGAACAGAGACCTTAAGCAGCCCATCAATCCAACCTGGCATTCCCTCAAATCCGACAATGTGAAATCTTCGTTTTTATCCCGCGATCCCTCGGTGATGAATTTCTTAACTAATGTACCTTTTTCAATGCCTTTAAATCCCTGAGTAACCAACGAATCCGAAACTCTTAACTTTTCCACACCTATAGTCTGCATTTTCTCGGTTTCACAGACGACAAGGCTGCTTACGGTCTTATTGGTGGTGGGTTTATTCTTGAAGGAGAATTTCTTCCTGGGTAAAACGAGTGACCGGACGTCATCGAGTGCTTGTTTGAGTTGATCGACGGAGTTGAGGTATGTGCGGAGTTCGTAGGGCGGCAGAAAGTAGGAATTCTCCGCGACGAGCTTTTCGAGGGCGGAGATCTCTGAGGAGATGGCGTCGAGGTGGGGTCTGAGATCCGGGTCGGGTTCTTGACGGATACGGGAGAGATTTGAGTCGATCGAAAGCTTGTATTGGGAGAATTGAGAAAGGAAGGATTGAGTTGACTCAAATGTTGGAGATGTAGTGGAGTTCTGCAGCGACTTTTCGGCAAGACGTACCTGGTGGCGAGTCGATAGGCGCTCCAGCATTAACGCGTGCTTCCGATCGAGGGTTTCGGCAGCCCCGGAGCTTACGACTACGGTCGCCTGTGAAGATGGATCGGACGGGAGGTTGCTTTCTTCCATTCAGCGGCTGAATTATAAAACGAATCAAACCCCACGCGTTTTATGCCGGGTCCATACGTGGACCGAATCGGATCCAATCCGTGGTAATTGGGTGGATTAATCGGGTCAATGGGTTTGACCCTTGAACCGGATTGGACCCGTCAATAAAAGGGCCGGTTATGGCTTCCGAATTCGGTAGCTTGTTGACCCGTCGATGCGACCTGTAACCGGCCTGGATCGCCCATGTTTTAAAAGAGGGTCGACCTGCCGAGTCGGGATCGATCTGGGTCAGACCCGTCGGGTCGATCGTTGAAAATTAAAAAAAAAAGACAACAACCCATCGGTTTCGACCCGCCCGGGACCGATGGGTCGACCGTTAATTTAAAAAAAAAATCTATAAATATCCACTCCAATATTTTCATCAAACACTTCTATAAAGTGACACTTCGTTCCGGTGATATGCAAGCTATAACGACCAGAAATCCATAAATCCACAATGATTGATCTAAATTTTAGAAGGGTTTTAATTGCTATTTCAGTACCCTCATTCATTGTTAATTTAGCTATTCAGCTTTCGCCCAAGCTGTTTTTCAGCTTAGCCCAGGAACCCGATCCACAGGTGTTGGCCAGCGAATACTAACAAGGACGATCCAAGGTATTTTAATTAGTCGGTGCAAATACTTTTAAAGATAAATTGAGCTCACGCTTTTCATTTGTCTATAAATATAAGTGCCAAGTACTTTCACCCTCATTATCAAACTTCTTCCAACGATTTCCATTTTTAAAGCGGTGGGTAATGTAGAAAAAAGCTCAATGCCGACCAGAGCTTCAAATTATTTCAAAGTTATTTTGATCGTGTTTGTAAGTGGTTCAACGTAAGGGTATTTCTGTTAGTTGTGTTCAGCAGTAAAGGCAAGTAACTCTATTTCTTGTTGTACTTTTGAGAGCATATATTGATTCCTCATGCATGTTTGTATGAGTTTTAAAGGTTTGAGAAATGTTTTCGAAGTTTCTCAAACACAGAGTTGAGTTTAAGATGATTTCTTGAGAAAATATTGGTTTGCTGGAGTTTTGATTCAGAAAAGTTGTTTGAAAAGGTTTACATTTGAGTCCTTTTTTTTCTTGAAATTTGTGGGATGTTGTACAAGTAACTTACAATCAGCTTACGTGTTTTTGTTTCTGGAACGCTTCATTAGATATTTTCGTTTGCTTCAGACTAAGAAAATCTTCTAAGCTGTTAGTCATTATTGAACTAAGTTTGTGATCTGATTATTTGTTTGCGCAGCGGCGGATCCGAATCCCGCTCCCGGGGCGCAGCGGAAGTTTTAAAAAAAATTGTGCCCGGAACGCTCATACACAAATAAAACAAAAGCTAAACATGCATATGATGTTTAGAAGATTTATTTTGATGACTAGGCGCCCGGCTCCGACTAGTCCCAGGAGAGGTGGCCCTTCAACGTTGAACGACTGGATGAACGTCTAATCCGGTCAACGACCAGAATCTCAATTCCTTCCACTGTTTGCACTAGAAAACTAGTGAAAATTTTTCCAACAGATTCTACACGCCGAGGCGGGCGGATTGAACTCCGGCGGCGACAGCGGGCGACGATGGAGATGGGGCGGCGAGAGTGAGGGGAAGGGAAGCTTATTAGGAGTTGTAAATACAACTTGGTACGAATGTATGGCTCCCCTTAAGCCCCTATTTATAGATATTTCATGGGCTTAAACAAGGTTAATGGGCCAAGGTCTGGCCCAGGCCCAGGGAACATTGGTTTCGAGTCCATCGCTGTGTTTCATCATAATCCCGATCGATGATATGATCTGATCGATCTGCACAGTTTCCAAAATTGTACATTATGATGCAAAAATAATTTTTCGGACCACTGAATATTTAAATGACAGTTTTGTCCCTATTAGCTACATATGGAAGCCCTACTCCATACCTAATTTTGGAGTCATACTCCCAAACTTCTTCCTACTATACTCAACACTTTGAGTATCATATCTGTACGAGAATTGAGAAACCAGTACTTGTGTGACACCAAAGGTTCAGGGATACAACTAATCGTCAGCTCACAATCCTTGTGACTCCAAAAATACATTTCGGACTTACTCATTGGACCATGGTAAATCGTCTAGAAACATCGTCCCATGATCCCCTAGGTATTACTGATACTGCCTGCAAGAACCAGTTGGTCATGTGTTGGGATCGTTTTAAGGGGGTGTTCGTGAACTCTACCACAACTCACGTAGGCTTTCACACAGCCTAAACACCAATCCCATAACTACGTGCATTATAAAGTTTTGAGATTAAAAACAGCATGCAACCAGAAACCATATCGCGCCTAAGCTGGTACCAGCTCGCAGCAATTACATTTTCTTATAATTTATTTTTCAATTCAAATTCCAAATTCAAAATTTGAATTTGAGTAGAATACGAGGACGATTATTTTTTCAAATTTATAATAATTTTGAAATTAAAAATTCAAATTTGAAATTTAAATTTGAATATAACACAATCACGAATTATTATTTTAAAATTTTTATTATTCGACTAAAATAGTTGTAATATTATTAGATACGTTTAATTTAAAACTAAAATTCGAATTTGAATTCAAAATCAATTTCAATTCAAATTCAAAATCGAATTTGAATTCGGATTCAAATATTCAATTTTTTATATTTGTTTCAATTTTCAAACATTTTAATTTTTTCAAAAAATGATTTTTCTAAAAATGATATTCTTAAGAATGATATTTTTTCATAATATGGTCCGGGCCCAAAACCGACCAGGACCATCGGGTTCACAACCTTGTAATGTTGAACCACGGTTATCGGCTCGGATTCGGCATTTGAATCCCAAACCCGTCGGGTTGGGCCCGAACTCGGTCGGTTGCCATGTTTATGTTGGCGCAGCGGCGGATCCGGATCCCTTTCCCGTGACGCAGCGGAAGTTTAAAATTTTGAGCTCGGGAAAGATCAATACACCTAATCTAGACATTCATAGGATGTTAAGAATATTACCTTACTGGCGTCCAGGCTCCTGACTCCGACCAGTTCCACGAGAAAATTGGCACTTCAACGGTTGAACAACTTCGGCCTCCTAATCTGATCCACGATCAGAATCTCAATTCCTTCATTGGTTTGCACTAAAAAACCAACGAAAGTTTTGCGAACGGAATCTCCTCGCCGAAACGGTCGGAACAACTTCTGACAGCGGCGGTGACGGCGTCGGCGGTGGGCAGTGATGGCGGCGGCGCTACGGCGGCGAAGGGAAGGAAGGAGGAGAATAAAAAAGATAACTAAAGGGGAGAAGAGAGTTTTAAACCCAGAGGATTAGTTGTCAATACAACTTTTGGTGCGAGTAAAATGAATACCCCCGGGCCCCTATTTATAGATTTTGCATGGGTTTAAACCAGGTTAATGGGCTTGGGTCCCAGACCCAGTGAACATTGGTTTCAAGTCCATCATTGTGGCTTCATCATAATCCCGATCGACGATCAGATCGGATCGATCTACACAGTTTACAAAACTGAACATTATGATGTGAAAATAATTTTTCAGACCACCTAATCCAAAATAGCAGTTAGGCCCCTATCAGCCCCTATTAGCTTTAAGGATAGTCATACTAGTCCAAGCCAATTTAAGGATGTCACATTTCCACCCTAGTTAATTTTAGGAAATCACACTTCCATCTTTCCTCTTACAATACTCAACAAATTGAGCTTAATTTCCGTACAGGATTGAGAAACCAGTACTTGTGTGACCCTCAATGGTTTAGGGATACAACTAGACGTAGTCTCACAATATTTGTGACTTCGAAAACACATTTTTGGACTTATCCATCGGATCATGGTAAAGCGTCTAGCAACATCGTCCCATGATCCCCTAGGTATCACTGATAGTGCCTGCAAGAACCAGTCGGTCATGGTTAGCGTATTGTACGGTCCTTTCAACTCAAATATCCCGATCAGATCAACGATCATTGGTAAATCGAGAGTCGGTAGAGATCCAATAACCATGCATACATCTTGGAGATCAAATAGTGACATCGCATGTGTTACTAGGTAAATCCATTTACCTAAAACACATCTAGTACTCTGGTCAGATATTGTTCACACTATTATCTCCTCAGATAGCATAGGATATCCATGCACAAGGCGAGTGGTGAATCCTCGACAACAAATCATCGACTCCTACATGCACCGGGACCTCACCCAATCCCGCCACCTGATGACCCCAACTGAGTCGGTAAATGGGTCAAAGTGAGGCACCTATCATGTAGAGTCTCAATGACGTTTTAAGTAATAAGGACTAATCTGTACCACCAAGACCTCGGACTTAATCCACTCAACAAATGATAACCACTTGGAAAGTCCGAACGAGGGTAGTTCGATAGAACACCAGGTCACTATCCATCTGCATGCTCAGAACATCACTATGTTCCCTACCAATGAAATGTGGTACTTTGCATCGCAGATGCTAGTCTCAAGCTCTGGCGGCCGTTATCCTCTTTTGAACGGTCCAATCGACTAGGAACAAGTTTAGAGCACAGTGATGTTAGAGTAGATGCCCAACTAGCCAACTTGTGGCGTGTGGGTT
>KV003342.1:14258-25262 GCA_001598015.1 Dorcoceras hygrometricum | reverse complement strand
CGACTTCTGAATAAGCTTGATATGTTCACATCTAAATAGGCTCAGCAGTTGACTTCTATACTCCAGTTAATCTTCATATCTGTTGTCAACTGCTTCGCCTTTCTCTTCATAGCTGAACAGACTTCTCTTCAGATCTGAATCCAGATCTCTCTTCACATCAGATCTTTCTTCGCACTTGATCCAGATTCCTTCTTCATAGCTGATCCAGACTTCTCCTCACATCTCTTCTGTTCATAGCTGGATCCATACTTCTTGTCTTCAACTTCTGACTCAACTTCTCTTGTATTCAACATATGATTCAACTGCTCTTGTTTTCAACATCTGATCAGACTTCACATTTTTGTATGAGACCAGTGCTACTCCCTCCGAAACGGTCTAACGAGCAAGACTCATGAGCTTCGCTCGTGACCTAAAATGCTTTTCTGCCAAATTCCTTCGTTTAGGCCTCCAAAATCACGTTTTAATATTTTCAGATCTTGGTCTGCTACAGTATCAGATCTGATTTAGTTACTGTATCAGATCTGATACATCTCACTGCTGCTCAGCTCTTGATAACGTCACGGAATCTGAAATCTTCAATTCTCTTATCTTCTGCGAAACTCTCAATGACGTCACGGAGTCTGAAACTATTAATACTCTTGGATGACGTCACGACTTCTGAAATCTTCAATAAACTTGGATGACGTCACGACTTCTGAATACTTACGACTACTGAAATCTTCAATACACGTGTCTCCTTTCTACGTTGCTAATCCAGCTGTGCAATTTTCTGATAAACACTCGTCTATCTAGATCTCTCTTGTTGTATTTCCATTTAACATCTACTCATTTAGTAGAAACATTTGAAACACAATAACAAGTTTTGTGTAATTCAAAACTCATATCTGGATCTGTTATCCAGATCCAACACAGGTAATAATCTAAACACCTGTTGTTTAATGTTTGTGTTTTAAATTGTTTATATTTCCAGAACTACTCTTGTATTAGCGACCCCGGGCACAAAAATTTTGAAACTTCCGCTACGCCCCGGGATCGCGATCTGGATCCGGTGCCGGGCGCCAACAAATTCAACCTCCATCGCGTTAACAAAGAATGAATAAGCCATTTCTAGGAGTGAAGGGTTAGGAATTAGAGAAAATGCGAGAGATTGCATGAAAAATGCTGTAAATTTCCTGCTGCATTGCTTAGAATGCGCAAAAATTTCAATGCGTACTGTTAAAACTAAAGTAAAACTATTTATGTGCGAACGGGAAAGAGAAAGGTTGTAGTTGGCATGTCATCATCAAAATTAAAAGTCATTTGAAATTCTGAATAGATGACAATCCGATTTCAAAAAAATTTGAAAGGGCAAACCAATCTTTACCGTTCAATTTTATATACCAGCATAGAAACAAGTAATTTAAACATCATGATAACGTATCACTATTGTGGCGCCCTAGTCCACCGATTTCTCAATACTGTACGAAGAGAAGTGTACAAGTTAATTTTTTTGGAACTAATACAAACACATTTGGTGTGATTGTGCGATATAATGAACTGCACGGTTTGCGCATAAGGAAAAAGACTAGGACTGTGGTACTCAGAACTGAAGGGAAAATACTTAAGCTGTTCTCACACAATCCGGGAAACAACAATTAAAACACTGTCGTTCTATACAAACAGCTAGCGGTTCAAAACAGCTTAGAATAAACAGATTACAACAGCTTATGGGTTGATGGTACTGAAGACGAGACAAGTTAGAACAGAAACACTATTATAGAAATATCTTATACAAATGGTGTGAAACAGCTGGGAAACAAATCTGAAACGAGGTGTCAAATACAACTGCAATCACAAAAGAGATAAGGTCTGCAGCAGTAGGAAACGCTGGTTCCTCGATAAACACACTTCCCCAAAATGATTCAGCTCGCATCTACCAGCTCTCACTGAACAACACTACCTGCACCCATGGAAGCTAGTGAGCCTAGGGGCTCAACAAGTAATTCTTTAGTAAAAAATGCACACAGTACAGCATAAAAATGGCTTTTAAAACTGAAAGCTGAAAGCTGCTAACTGAAGGCTCAAAACTTTAAAACATAACTGCAACTGATCAATTGTAAGTTGAAGACATAACTGAACTTGCTTAAACATGCTTGAAAACAATTGAAATAATAATTGGGCATGCTAGAACATTAAAACTGTTAAAACAGTAAACAAGTATTAAAGGAAGTAAGCTTCAGTTTTCATCCTTTCTTAAACTTTGGTTGTAAACGACACCCATTCTCATTCTCATAAATGTCATTAGGCGCAGAACACCTTCATAGGTCAGTTCTCTTGCACAAGCTCATCAGTACAGAATTTCTGGCGATATCGATGCCCTTATCCATATGGAGGGGCACCCCAGTCCGTCCACACTCCCATATTTGGAGGGGCACACCGGTCCGTCGACCATAGTCCTCACCCTCCCTTTACTGACCGTCTGGGATCTTATACCACAACTTAATTCAGTTTTAAACATTTAGAATCTACTTCCTTTAAACTGGACATTTTTATCTGCTGAAACAAATATTAAAAATGCTTTGTTGCGAAAACTGGTTTCTTTAAACAAATCACTTAAAACACAAATGGTTCGCTGATTTAAAACTACTTTTACATTTAAAAGTTACTGGGAGTGCATCTTGGAATAGAAAACAGAATGCGAACGTAAAGTAACTCAAAGAACAGAACAAAATTTCGGGCATAGAGCAATTCTGGCGGATGAAAAATAGCTTATAGGTGTGAAACAACTTACGCGTATGAAAACAGATTTCTCTTATGAAACAGATTTCGTGAAGAAAACAGATTCGCGAAGAAAACAGATTTTGCTTATGAAACAGATTTCGCGAAGAAAACAGATTTCGCGAAGAGAAACAGATTTCGTGAAGAAAACAGATTTCGCGAAGAAAACATATTTCGCGAAGAGAAACAGATTTCGTGAAGAAAACAGATTTCGCGAAGAAAACAAATTTCGCTTATGAAACAGATTTCGTGAAGAAAACAGATTTCGCGAAGAAAACAGATTTCGCTTATGAAACAGATTTCGCGAAGAAAACAGATTTTGCTTATGAAACAGATTTCGCGAAGAAAACAGATTTCGTGAAGAGAAACAGATTTCGTGAAGAAAACAGATTTCGCGAAGAAAACAGATTTCGCTTATAAACAGATTTCGCGAAGAAAACAGATTTCGCGAAGAAAACAGATTTCACTTATGAAACAAATTTCGTGAAGAAAACAGATTTCGCGAAGAAAACCGATTTCAGACTTCTGAATAAGCTTGATATGTTCACATCTAAATAGGCTCAGCAGTTGACTTCTATACTCCAGTTAATCTTCATATCTGTTGTCAACTGCTTCGCCTTTCTCTTCATAGCTGAACAGACTTCTCTTCATATCTGAATTCAGATCTCTCTTCACATCAGATCTTTCTTCGCACTTGATCCAGATTCCTTCTTCATAGCTGATCCAGACTTCTCCTCACATCTCTTCTGTTCATAGCTGGATCCATACTTCTTGTCTTCAACTTCTGACTCAACTTCTCTTGTATTCAACATATGATTCAAATGCTCTTGTTTTCAACATCTGATCAGACTTCACATTTTCGTATGATACCAGTGCTACTCCCTCCGAAACGGTCTAACGAGCAAGACTCACGAGCTTCGCTCGTGACCTAAAATGTTTTTCTGCCAAATTCCTTCGTTTAGGCCTCCAAAATCACGTTTTAATATTTTCAGATCTTGGTCTGCTACAGTATCAGATCTGATTTAGTTACTGTATCAGATCTGATACATCTCACTGCTGCTCAGCTCTTGATGATGTCACGGAATCTGAAATCTTCAATTCTCTTATCTTCTGCGAAACTCTCAATGACGTCACGGAGTCTGAAACTATTAATACTCTTGGATGACATCACGACTTCTGAAATCTTCAATAAACTTGGATGACGTCACGACTTCTGAATACTTACGACTACTGAAATCTTCAATACACGTGTCTCCTTTCTACGTTTCTAATCCAGCTGTGAAATTTTCTGATAAACACTCGTCTATCTAGATCTCTCTTGTTGTATTTCCATTTAACATCTACTCATTTAGTAGAAACATTTGAAACACAATAACGAGTTTTGTGTAATTCAAAACTCATATCTGGATCTGTTATCCAGATCCAACACAGGTAATAATCTAAACACCTGTTGTTTAATGTTTGTGTTTTAAATTGTTTATATTTCCAGAACTACTCTTGTATTAGCGACCCCGGGCACAAAAATTTTGAAACTTCCGCTACGCCCCGGGATCGCGATCTGGATCCGGTGCCGGGCGCCAACAAATTCAACCTCCATCGCGTTAACAAAGAATGAATAAGCCATTTCTAGGAGTGAAGGGTTAGGAATTAGAGAAAATGCGAGAGATTGCATGAAAAATGCTGTAAATTTCCTGCTGCATTGCTTAGAATGCGCAAAAATTTCAATGCGTACTGTTAAAACTAAAGTAAAACTATTTATGTGCGAACGGGAAAGAGAAAGGTTGTAGTTGGCATGTCATCATCAAAATTAAAAGTCATTTGAAATTCTGAATAGATGACAATCCGATTTCAAAAAAATTTGAAAGGGCAAACCAATCTTTACCGTTCAATTTTATATACCAGCATAGAAACAAGTAATTTAAACATCATGATAACGTATCACTATTGTGGCGCCCTAGTCCACCGATTTCTCAATACTGTACGAAGAGAAGTGTACAAGTTAATTTTTTTGGAACTAATACAAACACATTTGGTGTGATTGTGCGATATAATGAACTGCACGGTTTGCGCATAAGGAAAAAGACTAGGACTGTGGTACTCAGAACTGAAGGGAAAATACTTAAGCTGTTCTCACACAATCCGGGAAACAACAATGAAAACACTGTCGTTCTATACAAACAGCTAGCGGTTCAAAACAGTCTTGAGTAACAAAGGCACACAGTACAGGCATGAAAATAGCTTTTAAAACTGAAAACTAAAAGCTGCTAACTGAAAGCTCGATACTTTAAAGCATAACTGCAAACTGATCAATTGTAAGTTTGAAGACATAATTGAACTTGCTTAAACATGCTTGAAAACAATTGAAATAATAACTGGGCATGCTAGAACATTAAAACTGTTAAAACAGTAAACAAGTATTAAAGGAAGTAAGCTTCAGTTTTCATCCTTTCTTAAACTTTGGTTGTAAACGACCCATTCTCATTCTCATAAATGTCATTAGGCGTAGAACACCTTCATAGGTCAGTTCGTTTGCACAAGCTCATCAGTACAGAATTTCTGGCGATATCGATGCCCTTATCCATATGGAGGGGCACCCCAGTCCGTCGACTGACATCCACACTCCATATTTGGAGGGGCACACCGGTCCGTCGACCATAGTCCTCACCCTCCCTTTACTGACCGTCTGGGATCTTATACCACAACTTCATTCAGTTTTAAACATTTAGAATCTACTTCCTTTAAACTGGACATTTTTCTCTGCTGAAACAAATATTAAAAATGCTTTGTTGCGAAAACTGGTTTTCTTAAAACAAATCACTTAAAACACAAATGGTTCGCTGATTTAAAACTACTTTTAACATTTAAAAGTTACTGGGAGTGCATCTTGGAATAGAAAACAGAATGCGAACGTAAAGTAACTCAAAGAACAGAACAAACTTTCGGGCATAGAGCAATTCTGGCGGAAGAAAAATAGCTTATAGGTGTGAAACAACTTACGCGTATGAAAACAGATTTCGCTTATGAAACAGATTTCGTGAAGAAAACAGATTCGCGAAGAAAACAGATTTTGCTTATGAAACAGATTTCGCGAAGAAAACAGATTTCGCGTAGAGAAACAGATTTCGTGAAGAAAACAGATTTCACGAAGAAAACATATTTCGCGAAGAGAAACAGAATTCGTGAAGAAAACAAATTTCGCGAAGAAAACAGATTTCGCTTATGAAACAGATTTCGTGAAGAAAACAGATTTCGCTTATGAAACAGATTTCGCGAAGAAAACAGATTTTGCTCATGAAACAGATTTCGCGAAGAAAACAGATTTCGCGAAGAGAAACAGATTTCGCAAAGAAAACAGATTTCGTGAAGAAAACAGATTTCGCGAAGAAAACAGATTTCCCTTATAAACAGATTTCGTGAAGAAAACAGATTTAACGAAGAAAACAGATTTCACTTATGAAACAAATTTCGTGAAGAAAACAGATTTCGCGAAGAAAACAGATTTCGCTGGTCAACTCAGGCGACAACGTAACTGGATCGGTTATTTCAAATGTTGACACAATTGGAGCAACTAATTCAGATGTTGATGAAATTAGGTTGGACAACAGCAGATGGCTACAGGAAATTCAGCTGTTGGGACAATCAGATGTCAACGGAGTAACAGTTGAACAATCAGCAGATGGCTACAGGGAATTCAGCTGTTGATGAAACACAGGTAAACAGCTGCGACTTTGGAAACTCTACGCAAACAGGAATTCAGATGTTAGAAATAGCTGCAACTTGGTCAACTCAGCTGTCAACGCATAAATAGGTAAAACAGCTGCTGCATGGAATTTAATTGTTAACATAAGAAACAGAAGTCTGACTAAGGAACTAGTGCTGTAACATCTGAACGACTACCAACGCTACCAGTGCTGTCTATCAAACCAGAAGCAAGTCCCGATTTAACCAGCATCACCGATTTCATGGCATCAAGTCCAAACGTTACCATTCACTAAGAGAAGAACCTTCATCTTTACAATGCACTGGAATCTGAAATGATGGAAATGATCCTAAAAGAGTAGAATATCAACAGAATACTAAAAACAGCTTGGAGAAGTTCGAGTAGACTGGCTAAGCTTACCAGACCAGAACAACGCTCTATTTGAACCAGCTCAGCTTATCAACTCATAATCTCATCCTTAACCGCCCAGCACGGAGCTGAAAGCAGTTGGGAGAAATTCGAACAAACAAGCTGAACTTACCAACTCAGAACAGAGCTCTAGCCAGACCAGCTCTTCCTGTCATCTGAGAACCTCAATATTAAGCTTATCCAGCACGACATACTTACTGGTTCACTTGGAATTCTACTTGAAGCCATACTTATACATCCCAGCAGTTTTGAAGAAACAACATCAGCTTCTGAAAAATCTATCACTTGAAAATCGAACATTATCGAAAACTCATACATTTAATAAAACCAGCACATTTAAACAGAATCTACAACTTGGAGAAACTGCACATTTCAAGCACACAAGCTGAAAGGGACATATTATGCTTCCAAGGATTCGTCAAAGAAAAGAAAGTACTTGCCTGGGAACAAATAGCTGCTGAACAAAACACCCCGGCTGGAATTCCCCGCGAGCACCGACGAAGCACTTAGAAAATTTTAGAGAAACTGCGTTTTTTTGTTTGCTCAAATGAAGTGCTTCACCGTAATTTAAGAGAGCTCCAATAATGGAAGTAGTAGGTGAAAAGAGGTATGGGCATTCGTACGTGAAATCATTTCTTTTGAAAGCTATTTCCCATACCTATTATTATATTTTTAAAAGAAAATAATTCTTTAATATAAATCATTTTAAAACATTTTAAATCTCGAATCGTGCTCGGGTTAACTCCATCCGGAATACTCTTGAACCGCGTTCCTAAACTGAAATCTGAAATTCAACACAGATGCAAACTAATGTGCTGAGGATGCGAAAATCGCAGATTAACCCTTCGAATCAAAATAAAATAATATGTGGCTTAGAGATTTTCTGGGCGTTACAATCTACCCTCCTTAAAATAATTCCGTCCTCTAAATTTGCTAACATGAACAGCTCGGGGCAATGATTAAACACATCTAGCTCAGCTTAATCTTTCTCCCACTAGGGTCGGTTTTAAGTCCCAACTCAACTGACAAATAAGAATCTAATCGTACTTAACATGCTGCCTAGGTGAGGGGTTATCTGAACTTCTGCTCTAAATACAACTCAGCATGTCATCTACAGACACTAATACAAAGTGGTCCAATCAAAAGCCAATCACTCTATTCTTTATCCACGAATGCTGAAATTTCCAATCCCAAAGGTTAAAACTAAACTCGCACTGACTCTAACACGATCTGAGGCAGCTTTGCTAATCGCCACCTATTAATTCTTCAGCTGGCGGAATCCAATCTAGAGAACACTGCTGCTCCTAGAAGTTGATCAATGGACCTTCGACACTCGGGAGGAGGCACTACTCCTTCACTTTCAATATATATAAATTCTACATTCTACACTCAAACCTCAAGTTCCATCTTACTTCCTATCAAACAGAACTTTGCTCTGCTAAGGTGCGGTACTAGGACGATCACAACCCAAAATCTGAGCTGGGGTATGCCTAAGTTGTCACCTGGAAAAGAATGCTTAGCGCACAGTTCCACTCCAAAAACAGCTTACACCACTACTGGTCAGATTACATCCTATTGATCAGCTCAGTAGGCTCGATCTATCTTATGATAACCAAAACAGTTGTGATGGTCTCAGCTCGCAGCTCAGAATAGCTCACAGCAGTCGGCTAGCTTATGCGTATAGAACAGTCCTCACTTAAGCTAAAACCACCAAAAGACACCCCCCCCCCCTTCGTACTTAATCATCCAATCCAGCTCCAAACATTTATTCAAACCTAGGCATGAGCGATGTGAATAGGTTTATAGTACAAATACATACTGATAGTTGCTCGATTGTAAGGGAAATTCCTTAAATATCCTAACATGTTAATGGGTTGATCTCAACTCACAGAGCACTAGAAATATTACTAAACATTCTAATCTTACCCGAAACTTATGCGGTAGCTGGGGTCTCCTGATCTGCTTCCAACACGCTCTCTATGCTGTCTATGGGCTGCTTTAGCTTCGGGCATTTCCTAGCAATGTGACCTTGAATACCACACCTATAGCACCCGTCCTGCACAACTCTACACTGACCAACATGATTTCTGCTACAATTAGGACAAGTCGGTTTGATATTCATCCTGGGGGCTAAGTTGCTTGGTTGGGGTTGCTTCTCTAGAGACACCTGCTGATCAATATTTGGTCGCTTGGGCGACTTCTGCTTCTTAAACTGAGAAGCCTGGTGTTTCTGCTTGTGTCTAAACCCTTTCTGAGAATCCCAATGGCTAGGTCCTTGGCCTGAAGAATGGCCACTCCCCTGGTTCCATTGTCTTACCAACTGCTCTACCGGTGGAGCTATAACCACTATCGCACATTCGGGACCACCTGAGCTAGCTTCTTCGGTGGTGCTTCCCCTTCGCTCTCCACGTATACCTCTACCTCTACCTGACATAACTGCGGTCTGAACTTAAGCCCAAATCCAACACAAAAAAAAAATCAAGAAGGAAAAGCTGGAAACTTTAAATTAAACTATTGAACATGAAACTTACAAACTGGAGAAAGCGGCCGACGTGAACTGACTCAGACTGGAGGCAAGTATTTATCTCAAGGACCATGCTCTGTTACCAACTTGTGGCGCCCTAGTCCACCGATTTCTCAATACTGTACGAAGAGAAGTGTACAAGTTTTTCTTTTTTTTGGAACTAATACAAACACATTTGGTGTGATTGTGCGATATAATGAACTGCACGGTTTGCGCATAAGGAAAAAGACTAGGACTGTGGTACTCAGAACTGAAGGGAAAATACTTAAGCTGTTCTCACACAATCCGGTAAACAACAATTAAAACACTGTCGTTCTATACAAACAGCTAGCGGTTCAAAACAGCTTAGATAAACTGATTACAACAGCTTATGGGTTGATGGTACTGAAGACGAGACAGGTTAGAACAGAAACACTATTATAGAAATATCTTATACAAATGGTGCGAAACAGATGGGAAACAAATCTGAAACGAGGTGTCAAATACAACTGCAATCACAAAAGAGATAAGGTCTGCAGCATTAGGAAACGCTGGTTCCTCGATAAACACACTTCCCCAAAATGATTCAGCTCGCATTTACCAGCTCTCACTGAACAACACTACCTGCACCCATGGAAGCTAGTGAGCCTAGGGGCTCAACAAGTAATTATTGAGTAACAAATGTACACAGTACATGCATAAAAATGGCTTTTAAAAGTGAAAGCTGAAAGCTGCTAAATGAAGGCTCAAAACATTAAAACATTACTGCAACTGATCAATTGTAAGTTGAAGACATAACTGAACTTTCTGATAGTTGCTCGGTTGTAAGGGAAATTCCTTAAATTTCATAACATGTTAATGGGTTGATCTCAACTCACAGAGCACTAGAAAGATTACTAAACATTCTAATCTTACCCGAAACTTATGCGGTAGCTGGGGTCTCCTGATCTGCTTCCAACACGCTCTCTATGCTGTCTATGGGCTGCTTTAGCTTCGGGCATTTCCTAGCAATGTGACCTTGAATACCACACCTATAGCACCCATCCTGCACAACTCTACACTGACCAACATGATTTATGCTACAATTAGGACAAGTCGGTTTGATATTCATCCTGGGGGCTAAGTTGCTTGGTTGGGGTTGCTGCTCTAGAGACTCCTGCTGATCAATATTTGGTCGCTTGGGCGACTTCTGCTTCTTAAACTGAGAAGCCTGGAGTTTCTGCTTGTGCCTAAACCCTTTCTGAGAATTCCAATGGCTAGGTCCTTGGCCTGAAGAATGGCCACTTCCTTGACTCGATTGTCTTACCAACTGCTCTACTGGTGGAGTTATAACCACTATCACACATGCGGGACCACCTGAGCTAACTTCTTCGGTGGTTCTGCCCCTTATCTCTCCACGTCTACCTCTACCTCTACCTGACATACCTTCCCAGAAATAGGATCACTAAGTGAATAGGAGTTCAGAAGGAGAGGGTTGAATGAACTCCTTCGATTTTCTATTTCAAAACTCTTTTAAAAGTTTGGATCTCAGTTTTATGCAAACTTCTCGGCCAACAATATTTGTGCGGAAAAAGGCCGATTGGTTTGTGAACAGTAAGCAATAAATAATATGTAA
>KV003341.1:147201-163770 GCA_001598015.1 Dorcoceras hygrometricum | reverse complement strand
ATTGGGATGATCGATCGCGAGAGCTATGCGGTCCGTGGTTGCCAGCCACGGACCTGGGTCCAATCCTAGGGGTAATGCAATATGCAATGCAATCCTATTACAATGCTTTCCGGTTTTACAGATCTTCGGTCTTCAATATCTTGATCGTCATCTCCACCATCTTCGGATGTCATCCCACTAAATCTAGTAATTTACATTTAAATCTACTATGACAGATAAGGGATACATTTATCAAGGGGTGGGAACGGGACACAAACAGGCCCACTTTAAATGATAATCAAATATTAAAAAAAAAACCGAAATCAAATAAAACCTATTGCATACACCTAACACATTGGGCACGGCTCTCGATCACCCCAATCATGCAATTAATCTAATTAACATGCGTAATTAAATAATCTAATTATTTATCATAAAATCATATTCTAATTACGAAATCGTATTTTATAATAAAATCGCATTTTGCCGATAAAAACAAATTTTAATCAACAAAATCATATTTTATTAAAAAATCACATTTCATAATTAAAATCACATTTTACTAATTTTAATTGTATCAAATTGGGTTTAAAACAATTTTAGGCCCAAAAACTTAAAATTTCAGAATCGATCAAAACCGTGCCCGACATCGCATACCGGCCCGAAAACTTCACGGGCTGCCCGGGACAGGCCCGAAACAAACCCTAAAAGAATTCAGACCAGCCGTCACGACATCGCCGGAACATCGCCGGAGCGACGGACGGCCGGCGGCCGCCGCCACGAAAAAATCGCGGCGGCACAAGAGCGCGCGCGCGGGCGGCGCGCATCGTGTGCAACAAGTGCGTCGCAACGTTCGGCCAGCAAACGTCGCAAGCGTGCGGCCAGCGGCGGGAGGCGTCGACCAGCGCTCAATCATCGAAGCAGCAACGTCCGTGCGCGACAGTTCGCGCGAGGCGGCGCCCGGGCCATCGCCGATCCATGCACGAGGCTGCGCCAAGCGTCCGGCAACGTCACGCGTCAGTCGCGCTTTGCACGTCCGATCCTCGTGCATCCAGTGCGCGCAATTGGCCCAGCCATGTCCCTTTCTTTAAAATCTCATATAATCATGCAAATAGAATTGGATACATGCTTTCACTGAGTGAGCAAGAAACAGAGTTTACTTGCCTGAATTCTTGAACACAAATCGCGGTAGAAATTCAGCAACTCCTAACGCACCGCCTGTTTCCTTTAAAACACTTTGAAAGTATTTTGTTCGGCTTCTTGAGAGAGAGCCCCTCTTTATATGATTTGATTTTCGAAAGTAATGATGTATGAAGCAGCTTAAGATCCTATTTATATGATTTGTAAATGCCTAAGAAAGAAACGCATTCAATTCAATATGTCAAATTCTGAAAGAAACGTGCCCATGTTTTAAACCAAATAATGCATATGAAAACCGAACAGTTTTAGTTAAAACAAAGGATTCGATTGGCTCGTAGGAATTGTTTAGACATCTACTGTAATTGCATTCCTGCTATCTGGAATTTAGCTCTTAAATGATAAAAAAAAAACTAAACAATACATAGATAAAATCTGAAACTCGATTAATCAAGAGTTGAATATAATAGCATTGTAATCCCTCAATCTCATATCTTTCTAGTTTGTGGCTTCTAAAATATCTGGTCGTTACAATATTTGAGCTGAATACTGTTTCTACCACCTTGAACCAAAAACTTCAGGAGACGGTAAGTGGGCTTTTGCTATATATTCATTTGAAATATTATATTGTATTCATGCTACATTATGTCTTGAATTATCATTCGAGTTTTCGTTTCGTGTCAAATCCATGCTATGATCTATGCTCTGTTTTAGCACTGATATTTCTATAGCAATATGGGTCTACGGAATATTCCGCACTCTAAGTTACTGTGTGTAACTATGGCCTCGACCTCTTAGAAGAGTAAAAATTAGGTACTGATCAGTAAACCATAGAAACGAAGTATTATCAGTGCTACCTGCTCTCATATGCTCTGCTCTGTTCTGATGATCGAATTCAGTATATATATATATTTATATTTTTGTTATGCTCGAATGGTTCCCCCACTTGCTGAGTGTTTCCCCAAACACTCACTCCTTACTTCTCCCACCCAGATAAGAACAAAGAATAAGTTGAAGAGGACGAGCAAGAGATGTTCTGGGGCTGGTGAAGACTTAGCATAGGTTAATGAAATTCTCTTCCGCAAACTTTGATTTTCAGTTGTAAAGACGATTATTTTTATTTTGTAAAAGACATGTTTTGAGCTATACTATGAGGATTAATGTTTTTACGATTTTATAATTGTTTAACATTGCCGATGTCGCGAGTCACGGTCTTGGGGCGTGACAATAACTGTAAAATCAGAACATATCACGTGTCTGTAGACTGTCGTAGAGTGCTAGGAGTTTTCACAGTTACGATTGTTGCGATTGGGTTATTGCAGGAGCTGTAGTAATCAAATTCTTCTAGCAAAATCCTTCCTAAACTAGTAAGAAGGGGAGACGTAGGAGTTTCAGTTCCGAACTTCCATAACAAAATCTTGTCCCTTTATCTTTTAATGCTTTCAGTTTTTAAATATGTTCACTGTTCAATTGAGTTATTTCAGCATTTATTTTTGTTACTCGAGAGAACAGATCATGCTGAGATCCTCCAAGCTGATAAATCAGCTTAGAGTTAAGCCGAAGGCTAGTAAAATTATTTAAAGGAGTTCATGAAAATTGGGAAAGGAGTTCATTCACCCTCCCCCCCTCTATGAACTCCCGAGCTGTATTTTAACTCTCTTCTCGATCCCAACAAATAATAATTGACATATAAAAGATATATGTTCTAAACTAGTAATTATCTAATTGAGAAAACTTCTCGTGAGTTAAGCGTGCGTGGGTGAGAACAGTAATGTGATGGGTGACCTCCTCGGAGGTTCTCGTACTTCAAGCTGCTGACATTACGCCGCTTGATCTGGTTGGCCATGTGGGCTGTAAAAATGTAATGGCAGATCTTAACGGGTAATACTATCTCTGCTGGGGATAGGATCGACGGTAGGGTGAGGGGTAAGACTGATCTCTAAGGGAAATGAGACAGCACCAGCAGTTAGACACGCACCCTCCTCGGACTCATGGACCTAATAGCCCGACCCTAACGTACATAATATGTAACGCCCCAAAATCCATAGGACCACATTTATGCATTTTATTGATCTCATGGGCCAAATTGGCAATTTTAAATGTTATGTATTTGCTGATTTTAATTAATTTCAGAAATGAGATGCGCTGCGGCTGGTACCAGCAGATGACTCCAAAGAATGATGCACGAGCTGGTTTAAATCGATCGAAAAATATTTTAAGGAGGACAAATGATTTCTTTTGGAAAAGGTTTGGTACTTTACAAATTTCAAATGGTTAGAAGGGAGTTTTTATTAAAATACTGCAAGTGTGTCATGCTAAATATTACAAGTAGCTTGCCACTAATCCCTTCGGTATTTAAACCTGTTTTTAAAGAAAGATCTTTATCATTTTCAAAGAAATCCTCCTGTGTTCTTCAAAGTTATTTGCAGAGAAGTTCGTGTATTGCTCAAGGGGAAGAATTCTGCAGGGATCAGCTGCTGTTGCAAAGCTACGGTTAAGGCAAGTAAAAGCTGTTTCTTGACTCACCTTTGAAGCATATATTGTTGTTTCTGAGTCTTTGCTTGCCTGTATGTTTAAAGATATGTTTAAAGGTCATGTTTGAAATGATTTAGACATGAAAAGGAAAGAAAGATGGGTTCGAAAATGATGTTTTGATGTTTATGATGCTTCCAAAATGTTTTCCAGAAAGTTATGAATATTTCAAAGAACTGAGGATTCGATTGTATTCCCATAATGTTATGAATGTTCTTCTTTCAGTAGTTGTAATATCGGAATTTGATAACGATGTAATCGGTAGTTGCTAGTTGAATCAGTATAAAGTCTGGTTTAATAGGCGACGGCTGGTAGCGCGATCATTTGCTCATTTCAGCTGGTATTAGTCTTGCGACTGGTACTATTCATTTATATATACGTGTTAGCGCTTTTTCTTGCAACTGGTTGATTAGCGTATTCCTTGCGACTGATCGATGTGCTAATGACGTCGTTTCTTTAAGTTATAAAAATATCAGCAGATAGTCTTGTCATCCTATCTGTTATGTACTTCAACGACATCGTTTCATTTAATACGATTAGTAAGAGATCTTGCAGCTGGTTTATGTTTATTCCAGCTGGTTCATTTTAGCGATATTTGCGAACAGCAGAGATCTGTTTCATTTCATAAGTGCTGTTCCATTCTCTTGCGACTGGTTTTCTTTTCACCAGGTTCATTTCAACGATATGTTTTCAAAGTCGAATTCGATACTCAGTAAAGTTTTAAAATGGGAAGCAAATGTTTAAAATGATGGAACCCGATGATTTACAGAAATTTCAAGGAATGTTTAAAGACAGGATTGTTAAGGAACAAAAGTTATTTTAGATTATGGCATAGATAGTTGACGGTCACCCATTGAAGAAGGGTGAGCAGTTGTCTAAATGTCGATTGCCCTTTCATATGAGCTATATGCTAAAACTGATATCGGAAGTCATTTTGATAAAAGTGCAAATTGGACCAAATAGAACTTATATGCCATGATCAACTGAAAATGATATTGAAAATGTTAACAATGAGAAGCTGGGCTATCATCCCCTGTTTCTGCCATTGAATGTTTATTGAACTATTTACGAAAATGATATTGTTCATTGAAGTTCCTTAACATATGTATTGAACAGATGTCCACCTGTATATTTGAATTGTTATTACCCAGGTTTTACTTGCTGAGCCCTTAGGCTCACTAGCTTTTAAAATGGTGCAGGTGCGACAACTGATGGAAGAACAGCAGGTGAAAGTTGAACCAGCGGCTGAGTGGTTGTGTTTATCAAGGGGCCAACGTAATCCGTGTCTAGAATAATGTTGTTTTATCTTTTGTAGGATATGTATTAGATCAGTTACAACTTTGGTATATTCATATAGAATGACAATTGTTGTAATCGCAATTGCAATATATATATAAGACTTGTTTTCCGCAATCATTGTTTCCAGTAGTTGGCGCCACAGTAGTGTAAATTGTCTGTGTCTGGTTTGTGTTTCGAGTTTTCTTTCAAGTTATAGGAGATACAGCCTATAGCGAATTATCTTTTAGTCCTTCTTTTATTCGAAAATTTTTATTCACCCCAAATCGTGATTTCCGTGGATTCGGGCGTCACAACATGGTATCAGAGCAACGTTCCTGAGATAAACACACTCACCAACAGCTGGATCAAAGTTCATCGGCTGTTCCTCTATTGTGAGTTTATTTTCAGTAGCATTGTCTTTTATTTTAGCATGTTCTGATTTATGCATGTGGTGGATTATGGGCTATAGAATATAGAATGTCAGGAAGAGAAAGAAGTAGAAGGAATATCCCTCTAGAAGAAACTGATAGTGATACAATGCTAATATCACTCAATTTTTTGAGATATTTTCAGAGCATTGTCTTTTATTTTAGCATGTTCTGATTTATGCATGTGGTGGATTATGGGCTATAGAATATAGAATGTCAGGAAGAGAAAGAAGTAGAAGGAATATCCCTCTAGAAGAAACTGATAGTGATACAATGCTAATATCACTCAATTTTTGAGATTGCTGGTAGAACAGAATAACAACAGAGGAAATGGGCAATCTTCCAGCAGCATGGGACCAAGTAACGATGACCCCCAAGAGAAATTTAGGCGCCAGAAGCCTAAGGAATTTACGGGTACTACTGATCCACTAACTGCTGAGAGTTGGATTAAGTCTATGGAGGTTATTTTTGATTACCTCCAAACACCTGATATAGATAGACCCAGGTGCGCTATCTATATGTTAAGAGAAGATGCGATGATTTGGTGGGAAGGAGCCAAATTGTCTGTAGATTTGTTGAACTTAACTTGGGCAGAATTCAAGCAAGTGTTCTTCGAACAATATTTCCCAGTTGGGAAAAGGTCTGAGTTGAAGAGGGATTTTATGACCCTTAAGCAAGGAAGTTTATCTGTCCAAGAATATGCACGTGTGTTTGAAAGAGGGTGCTACTTTGTGCCGTTAATAGGGAGAGATCCAGAAGAAAAATTGAATCATTTTGTAGAAGGATTGAAGCCTATGTTCAAGATGAATGTTAGGCTGTCAGTGCCCAGAACCTATAGAGAAGCAGTGGATAGAGCCCTGCAAATTGAAAGAGATTGGAAAGATGTTGATGAGGAAAGGTAGCAGAAGCGACATGCCTTTCAGCAGAAGGACCAGAGGCCGTTCAAAAAACAGGACAAGAACCAGCAGAGACCTCAAGAGCAAAAGCCTTTACAGATTCAACCTATAAGTTCTGTCCCTACTGGTAATAATAGGCCATTATGTCCTTTATGTCAGAAGCCTCATTTGGGACAATGCAGACTTGGACAAAATGTCTGCTACAAGTGTGGAATGCCTGGACATATTTTGAAACATTGTCCAAAGTCTAAGCAACTGGTGACCAGCAGAGCCTACGTGATGACCACCGAACAAGCCAATCCAGAGTCAACAGTGGTCACAGGTGAAATTATAATCGCTGGATTTCCTTCTCTCTCATTAATTGACTCAGGAACTACACATTCATTTGTTGCGACTGAATTTGTTAAGAAGCTATCCCTCCAGCCGGAGCAAGTATTGATAGGATATTGCGTATCGGTACCATCGGGAGAGAAGTTAGTATCCCATGAATTGTTTAGAAAATTAGAACTTGAACTTCAAGGGCATAAGATCACTGCTGATTTAATAGTTTTACCAATGCCAGAATTCGATGTGATTTTGGGAATAGATTGGTTAACTAAGTATGGTGTAATGATTGATTTTAGTCACGAACAGTAATGGTTAGCCCACCAGTAGGAAGTTCATTCCAGTTTTTGGCCAAACATGTTAATAGAACTTCTCTAGTTGTATCATCCATAACTGCGACTGATAGGCCTCGACTGGTAGACGTAGAGGTTGCGAATGAGTTTATTGAGGTTTTCCCAGAAAACATCCAGGGATTACCACCAGACAGGGAGTTAGAGTTTTCCATCGATCTAATCCCAGGAGCTGCTCCAGTATCTAGACCACCATATCGATTAGCTCCAAGAGAGATGAAAGAATTGAAAGAACAGATACAAGATCTGTTGGAGAAAGGGTTTATTAGACCAAGTACTTCGCCCTGGGGAGCCCCTGTATTGTTTGTTAAGAAAAAGGATGGAAGTATGAGGTTATGTATAGATTACCGAGAGTTGAATAAATTGACGATTAAGAATAAGTATCCATTACCTAGGATAGAAGATCTGTAAGACCAGTTAAGAGGGTCTGTAGTATTTTCTAAGATCAACTTGAGGTCAGGATATCATCAACTGAAGATTAAGGCTTCTGATGTATATAAAACAGCCTTTAGAACTAGGTATGGCCATTATGAATTCCTAGTTATACCCTTTGGACTTACAAATGCTCCATCTGCTTTTATGGATTTAATGAATAGGGTCTTTCAACCATCAGCAGCTGCATCTCTTTGTTAAGATTCAGTAGCTGCATTGTTATAATGTTTACGAATGTTCTTCCTTTTGCTGTAATGTTGGGATTTGATGATTGTGTAATCGGTAGTTGCTAGTTGAATCAGTATAAAGTCTGGTTTAATAGGCGACGGCTGGTAGCGCGATCATTGTTTCGATATTACAAGTGTATTTCGTAAATTCCAGCAGATGCACTGTTCATCATCAGGTGCATCTTTCCTTGTTAAAATCAGCAGTTTCACTTCTTCGTTGAAATTCAGCAGTTGTATTTCCTTTGTTAGATTTCAGCTGTCGCATTGTTTGAGTTCAGTAGCTGCGACCAGCAGTCGCACTATTTCATGTTCAGCTGTTGCATATTTTATTGTTCATCAGCTGATAGTTTGTTCATCAGCTGATAGTTTGTTCATCAGCAGTTTCATTGTTTTCATAAAATCAGCAGATGCACTGTACATCAGCAGGTGCATTCCTATTGAAATATTTCAGTCGTTGTATTTCTTTCGTAAATTCCAGTTGGTGCACTGTTCACCAGCAGGTGCATTTCTTTTGCTAAAACCAGCAGGTGTATTTCTTTGTTAACACCAGCAGGTGCATTCCATTGTGATAGTTCTGCAGTTGCTTTATTCATGTCTAAGTACTGCTCATTTCAGCTGGTATTAGTCTTGCGACTGGTACTATTCATTTATATATACGTGTTAGCGGTTTTTCTTGCAACTGGTTGATTAGCGTATTCCTTGCGACTGATCGATGCGCTAACGACGTCGTTTCTTTAAGTTATAAAATATCAGCAGATAGTATTGTCATCCTATCTGTTATGTACTTCAACGACATCGTTTCATTTAATACGATCGTCTTAGTAAGAGATCTTGCAGCTGGTTTCTGTTTATTCCAGCTGGTTCATTTTAGCGATATTTGCGAACAGCAGAGATCTGTTTCGTTTCATAAGTGCTGTTCCATTCTCTTGAGACTGGTTTTCTTTTTCACCAGGTTCATTTCAACGATATGTTTCCAAAGTCGAATTCGATACTCAGTAAAGTTTTAAAATGGGAAGCAAATGTTTAAAATAATGGAACCCGATGATTTACAGAAATTTAAAGGAATGTTTAAAGAAAGGATTGTTAAGGAACAAAAGCTATTTTAGATTATGGCATAGATAGTTATGGTCACCAAGGAGAAGGGTGAGCAGTTGTCTAGATGTCGACTGCCCTTTCATATGAGCTATATGCTAAAACTGATATCGGAAGTCATTTTGATCAAGAATTGTTATTACCCAGGTTTTACTTGCTGAGCCCTTAGGCTCACTAGCTTTTAAAATGGTGCAGGTGCGACAACTGATGGAAGAACAGCAGATGAAAGTTGAACCAGCGGCCGAGTGGTTGTGTTTATCAAGGGGCCAACGTAATCCGTGTCTAGAATAATGTTGTTTTATCTTTTGTAGGATCTGTATTAGATCAGTTACAACTTTGGTATATTCATATAGAATGACAATTGTTGTAATCGCAATTGCAATATATATATAAGACTTGTTTTCCGCAATCATTGTTTCCAGCAGTTGGCGCCACAGTAGTGTAAATTGTCTGTGTCTGGTTTGTGTTTCGAGTTTTCTTTCAAGTTATAGGAGATACAGCCTATAGCAAATTATCTTTTAGCCCTTATTTTATTCGAAAATTTTTATTCACCCCAAATCGTGATTTCCGTGGATTCGGGCGTCACATAATAGGTGCATTATACGCTGCCACATTATAAGGAAATAAGGGAGATGATCAGATATCACTGATGTGCTCAGCTTACAAAACTAATCATACGATGCAAAATCAAATTTTTGGACCACTAAATCTATGTATGACATATTTACTCTCATTAGCTAAATATGGACTTACCCATCAGATCATGGTAAAGCGTCTAGCAACATCGCCCCATGATCCCCTAGGTATCACTGATAGTGCCTGAAAGAACAGTTGGTCAAGGTTAGCGTATATACGGTCCTTTCATCTCAAATAACCCAACCTAATCAACGACCAATGGTAAATCTAGAGCCGCTAGAGATTGATAGCCATGCATACATCTTGGAGATCAAATAGCGACATCGTATGTGCTACTAGGTAAACCCATTTACCTAAAGCACATCTAGTACTCTGGCCAGAGATTTATCACACTATTATCTCCTCAGATTTCATATGATATCCATGCACAAGGGCGAGCGGTGAATCCTCGACAATGAAGCATCAACTCCTACATGCATTGGGACTCACCCAATCCCGCCACCTGATGACCCCAATGGAGTCGATAAACGGGTCAAAGTGAGGCACCTATCATGTAGAGTCTCAATAAAGTTTTGAGTAGTAAGGACTAATCTGTACAATCAAGACCTCGGACTTAATCCACTGGACAAATGATAACCACTTGGAAAGTCCGAACGAGGTTAGTTCGATAGATCACCAGATCTCTATCTATTTGCATGCTCAGAACATCACTATGTTCCCTACCAATGAACGTGGTACTTCACATCGCAGATGCTAGTCTCAAGCTCGGGCAGCCCTTATCCTCTTTTGGACTGCCCAATCGGATAGGAACTAGTTTAGAACACACAGTGACTATTAGATGTGTTTCATGATAGTCATCAAATTCATTATCATATCTAGTGCATTCAAGGTCTTTATCCAACAATTTGTATCGTAATAATGAAGATAAAGAATGCCATACAACAATGCGAATTTCATAAATAAATATCATTTTACATGAAGTCAACAAGAACCTACATGCCACAAGTTGGCTAGTTGGGAACCTACTCTAACAATATCCACTTTCCCTATAGCCAACTACTCATGAGACGCAGTCCCATTGCTTCGTGATTTTTTTCAAACAATGATCCTGGCAAGAAAGTGGGTCAGTAATGTTTTCTACAGAGGCGACTCGTTTCACAACGATACCTCCTCGTCCCTAAATTTCTTGGATTATGTGGAAATTTATCAGTATATGTTTGGATCACTGATGAGACCAGGTGTAACGCCCAGAAATCATTAAATCCACAAATATAAAGTTTAAAGTATTGAGGGATCTATTTGAAATATATTGTTAATCAGCTTTCGTCTGACCTGATTATCCAGATTAGAGACGCGGTTGCAAGAGTTGTCCAGCCGGTTCAGACAAGTCCGGTTTATTTCATCTTTTAACCAAATTAGTCCGGTTTGTATTTCTACTTATTTTTAAATAAGAGTAGCACTTTTTAAAATTGGTAACACTTTAATTAAAACGTGTTTCCACTCATTAGGCTTTTAGATTTCATATAAAAGTTTTCAAAATGTGTCATGCAATTTCATTCAAAAACCAAATAATTCACGAAGCGGTGCTCTCTGCAAGAAACCGAACGAAATTTTTAAAGCTTTTCAAAGGAATTGATCGGGTTTGTGTGTTGATTCAGGCCAGATAAATTCTACGTAATAGTTGTCGTAGATAAGGCAAGTAAACTCTGTTTCTTACTGCACTCTTGAAAGAATATATTGTTTCTGTTTGCATATTTGTATGTTTTTGAGAAACGTGTTCTTTAAAGTTTTTCTAACACAGCAGAAAATAGGATGTTTTCTACAGAAAGTGTTGGTTTGCTATAGTTTGATGCAGAAAAGATGTTAGAAAGTATTTTTATGATGTTCGTCTCTGTTTCTTCAAGAGTTTTCTGAGATATTCTTCAAGTAGCTTACAAGCATCTTACGTATTTTTGTTTCTAGAAATCTCATTAGACATTTTTTTTCCTTCAGACTACGGAAAACTTCTAAGCTGTTATTTACCTTGAGCTAAATTCGCGATCGGTTATTTTACCCAAGCTGGTTTTCATGTCGCGATCTGGTTTCTAAATCGCGAGCTGGTCTCATAGCCCAGTCCACTTGCAATCTGATATTTTTGTGTGCATTTCTCTTGCGGTCTTGTTTCATTATCCAAGTCCATTTGAAATCATATTTAATTTTTTAGTCTCCTCGTGGTCTGATTGTCCGATCTGAGTTGGCTTAATTTGACCAAACAGCCTAGAGATGATTTTCTATACCGAGCTGGTACGCTTGCGTGCTGGTAATATTCCAAGCTGATCCAGCTTAGGTCCATTCTGGATTGATATAGTAATTCTAAGTTTATTTCTTCGTTTCTTTAGCTTTCATTCGAAGTTATAACTCCAAACTGTCCACAGTCATATCCACTGTAGGATATAGTACACCTGCTGAGAGCTCAGCTGTTCACTGTTCGTTTCAATAGCCCGAGCTGGTTCCAGTTTTCTTCTTCAATTGAACTTCCAATAGTTTACGAACATCAACAGAGGTTTAAAATAGTAAACCATACCTGAAGAAGAAAGTAAAGATAGTACAGAAAGTTTAAAAGAAGTAAATTTCAATGTTTAAGAGGTTATGGCAAAGATAACAGACGGTCAGCGGAGGAAGGGTGAGGACGGTGGCTGACGAACCAGTTTGCCCCTTCAAACTGGAAGGATTATGTTATGGTTGACGAACTATATACCCTTCATAGCAATAAATGGGATTTATTCCCCGGTTCCTGATTTCAGATGAAAGTTTGATCAAGCGAATTTGACCTATGTCAGGTGTCTAAGCCATAATTCGATAGAAAATAAGAACAGAGTACAAGATGGTTCATAAATACAGCTCAAAGAAATGTTTAAGTTACTTTTTCTTAAATTCAAGTAAATGTTTTTAAATGTTTCAAACATGTGCATATGCTTTTCCAGTTTCGCAGTACCAGTTTATCAATTGTACGAGTTTTCAGTTCAGTTAAAGCTATTGTTATGTTTGTATTGCCTGCATTTGCTATTCTAGATTTACTTATTGAGCCCATCGGCTCACTAGTTTTCTTGAGTGCAGGTGATGAGAATTAGTGGAGCTGGATGGTACGAGCTGGACCAGACCGGGGGTGTTATCGTGGACATTATCTTCCGTGCTGCTTTCAATTTTCACTCTTTTTGTGTTGTATAAACGTTAAGATACAGAGTTTTGATCATTTCAGATTACTTATCGTTATTCAATGTAATCTGAGTGAATTGGTATCTTTGATTATATATATAAATTCCGTAGTTAAGTATTTCGTTTACGAGCTATACCATCTGTTCTCATATTGTATACGATCTGAAATTTTAAAGAAGTTTCAAATCAGCCCAGATTAAGTTATTATCTTTTAATTTGCACCTTCCTAATTTATTTAATTTAGATTTTTGGTTCGGCTTGCTACACCTGGGCTCCATTACATGAGCAACGGCACACGTGTCGTCATTGTACACAGGGACTGGACCAACTACTTCGGGAATTATGCCCAACTCTTGGACGTAATTTCTAGTCCAAACAGCCTCCTTAGTAGCATCTGATGCTGCAATGTATTCAGCCTCAGTGGTTTCCGCAGCGGTGTCTTGCTTGGAACTCTTCCAAGAGACAACACCACCATTGAGCATGAATACAAATCCAGAGGTTGACTTCGAGTCATCCACATCGCATTGGAAGCTAAAATCGGTGTAGCTTTCCAATTTCAGTAAACCATCCCCGTATAACATGAACATATTCTTAGTCCTTCGTAAGTACTTGAGGATATCTTTCACAGCCTTCCAATACATTTGGCCGGGGTTGCCTTGGTATCGGCTCGTGACGCTAAGAGCATATACGATATCCGATCTGGTCGAGATCATACCGTACATAATACTACCTATTGTCGAGGCATATGGAACACGTGTCATGATCTCTATCTCTTCATCATTATTCAGAAGCATAGACTTAGATAGAATGACCCCGTGACACATATGTAGGTGTCCTCTATTGGAGTCTTCCATAGAGAACCTCTTAAGTATGGTATCGATGCAGGTAACTTGGGTGAGTCCGAGCATCCTTTTCAATCTATCCCTATAAATCTGTATTCCAAGAATATATGATGCATCACCCATTTCCATCAAGAATCTACCAGACTGTCAGGCCTCGTGCTCAACTCAGAGTAAAACCACACAAACAATAGCGGAAGCAATAAAAATAATGGTTAAAATTTTCATTTTTGGCCTGACTTGAAGATTACATAATTTAAAATATAACAATACTCAAAATATCCCAGTTTACAATCTCACAGTACAACAGTACAACATATATCAAATACAAGAACACCAGACTACAACTCGATACAACAAAGCACATGGCATTCCCCGGCTATCAGTATTGATACATATATGCTATACGCTAACTGGGACACTCTAACCACCTCCTGGGGCACCTCCAGTTGGGTCAACTCCACGACCAGCTGAGTAACCTGGGAAACCTGGACAACAAATAGGCAGGCAAACAAACCAAGCCCCAGAGGGACATGGGGTCAAACCCCAGTACGGAGAGCAGCATAAAACAGCAAATGGAAAGCAACAAGTAATATGCAAATGCTATGCATGAGAGCAAGGCTACAACCGAAAGCAGGGAGCCAGAATCTCGAAGGCAACTCAAAGATGATCACTGATCAAGAATAGATATAACAGATAACAGTGGCCACATGGTGTGTGAGTATATGGGAGCTACCCACTCGTCTCAACACACGATATCAGGTGCAAAACACAGTGCTCAACCTGCTGTTGCCTAGATCATGAGATGTGGGAGCTACCCACTCAGCTCATAGCGGCTAACAGATCCCAGCAGGGAGATGAGGTATACGGGAGTTACCCGCTCATCCTCAAAACAAGCACCCTGATACTCACAGATCAACACAACAAGGCACGACTTAAACAGATCAGAGCTCAATATGACAAATGTATGTATTAAACAGATAAAATGTCCAACACAGAACATATACAACGATGCAAGGCATACACAGCATCAAGAATAATCACCCATTCTCAATCCAAAGCTGTAAAACAAGCTCACATCCGTACCTCAAGTCTCCTGAGCTACAATTACCACAAAGTAGTCCCAAGCAACAAAGATCTCATCACCTTCTAAGCCAAACACAGATACTAGCTCAGGGACAGTAGCACATAAACTACGAATTGGGAGCTACAAGCTCAACCAAATCTGTCCTACCCTTCTAACACAACAAAAGGATCTAAACGAAGCACAAGGTAGGATCTTAACACATACCCAAAAAGCTACCTGAACGGCAGAAGCAAAGCCACGCTCATGCTGTTAGAGTAGATGCCCAACTAGGTTTATAGACTCTTGTATGAAATAATCTTATATATGATATTCGCATTTATTTATATGGCATTCTTACTTTCATTGTGTTGTATGATGATTAACAATTGTGTTGAGTAAAGACCTAGAATACACTAAAGTATAGTGACCTGGTGATCTATCGAACTACCCTCGTTCAGACTTTCCAAGTGGTTACCATTTGTCGAGTGGATAAGTCCGAGGTCTTGGTTGTACTGATTAGTCCTCACGACTCGAAACGTCATTGAGACTCTACATGATAGGCGTCTCACTTTGACTCGTTTGCCGACTCACTTGGGGTCATCAGGCGGTGGGATTGGGTGAGACCCCGATGCATGTAGGAGTCGATGCATCGTTGTCGAGGATTCACCGCTCGCAGACATACGTGGATATCCTATGCTATCTGAGGGGATAATAGTGTATAAATCTCTGGCCAGAGTACTAGAAGTGTTTTTGGTAAATGTGTTTACCTAGTTACACTCGTGATGTCACTATTCGATCTCCGAGATGTATGCATAGCTATCGGATCTATAGCGAATCTCGATTTACCAATGGTCGTTGATCTGATCGGGATATATGGATTGAAAGGACCGTACTGTACGCTAACCACGACCAACTGGTTCTTGCAGGCACTATCAGTGATACCTAGGGGATCATGGGGCGATGTTGCTAGAAGCTCTTACCATGATCCGATGGGCAAGTCCGGAATTGTGATTCCGGAGCCGCAATGGTTGTGGGCCCACGGCTAGCTGTATCCCTGAATCATTGAGGGTCACACAAGTACTGGGTTCGAGATTCCCGTACGGATACTGAGCTCAATGTGTTGAGCATGAGAAGAGGATTTTAGGGAGTGCGACTTCCTAAAGTCAACAGGGGTCAAATCGTGATTTCCCGCTGTTGAGGGGCAAAACGATCATTTTGCACTGGGGTTCTGAAAAATGGTTTTTCAGATCATAGTATTCAGTTTTGGAAATTGAGTCGATCGGTCCGATCTGATCGGTGATCGGAGTTACGATGAAGTCACGGTTGATGGGGATGAACCGAATGTTCATCCGTTGGACCCGGGCCCGTTGGGCCGGTCCAAGTCCATCATTAAGTCTATTTAATATAGACTTAGACATAATTATCAAAAACACTACTACACAATTAACCCTAACCCTAAGCTCTAGGCGCCGCCCCCCTCTCCTCAAACCTCACGCCGCCGCCGCCGGAACTTGTTCCGACCAACTTGACGAGGAGAATCCTTCCGCGCCGATCTCTTCAGGCCTTCTAGTGCAGGCTGACGAAGGAGTCTCGCATCCGGTCGTGGACCTGATTGACGTAGTCTACCGCCATCTACCGTGAAGTGCCGGTTTACTCGAGAAACTGGTCGGAGCCAGGCACGAGTTGCCAGCAAGGTAGTCATCTAAACACCCTATGAATGTCATAGCCTGTTGTTTATTGAATTGTATTGATCATATCCCGGCCAAATTTTTGTTCTTCCGCTGCCTTGCCGGGAGGCGTGATCCGGATCCGCCGCGGTTCCCCAATAGTGGTATCAGAGCCAGGTTCGGATCTGATCAATATGATTACTGCCTTATTGTATCTAACTTTCAATTTTTCAGAATCTAAACGAAGCAAAATCGACGTCACATCGGCGCGGCGGCGCCCCATCATCATCGCCACGCGGGCGAGCGCGCGCGACGCCTGCACGCTGGCCGTGCATGGCGCCCGACCGCTGGCCATGTCCAGCGCATGGTGACCGAGACGCACGTGCCGCTTCGCATGCAGCTGTGCAATCGTTGAGCGCTGGTCTCGCGCACCTCGTTGCGCGAAGATTGCGCGTGGTGGCCGCTGCGTCTCGCCGATGCTGGATGGCGTG